>WTSP01024747.1:13530-63278 GCA_025331215.1 Actenoides lindsayi | reverse complement strand
GAACTTGTAGAGTAGGGTTAATGGTTGGACATGATGATCCCAAGGGTCTTTTCCAACCTAAATGATTCTGTGATTCTTTCAACATCCCCATCCATTAAATCAATCCTCTTTTGATACCTACAGTTTGGTGGCTTCTACAGCGCTTGTAGTCTTTAGGAAAAGATGCGTTTTGGGGAATTGATTTGTACCAAATGGGCTCCCTTACAGTCTGCCATACACTGTCCACAGAGCACAAGGTGAGAAGGCACAGCCAGTTCCACCTTCCACATGTCTGAGGCCATGCAACTGCACCGTGTTCCTCATGCATTGAGTCTGTTAGCTTGGGTTTTGGGCTAAAACATATCTTTCAGGCAGCTATCCAAGCTGGTTTTGACCATCTCAGAAGACAGAGACTCTGCTGTTTCCTTTTGCATTTGTCTCTGGCTCTGAAGCTTGAGTTGTTGATGTATTTCTGACTTAGTTTGTCCATCTTTGGTTTATGGCTTTTCCTTTTTCTGACAGAGCCTTTTAGTGCCTGGAGTTATGTGCTGTAATTGAATCCACTGTCTCAATAAGACAGATGGTTCCCTGGATGCTTCCCTATAGGTGTCTTCTGCTCTGAAGATGTTTTTGTGCCCTGGTTCTGCCCTTTTCTCAATTTTTCCATGTCTGTTTGCAACCATGGGCACCAGGACATAGATGTTGTGGTTTAGCCTAGATTAAAAACCTCTTCTGACTGTATATGCAAGGATCTTGTTAAGACTTTGTACTACAGCATTGCTTGATGTTCATCTGTGATTTCCCTCTATCTCCTTCCCTGCTTTCCTTTCCTACATGTATTACACTGAAATCTTGAACACTGAAAGAAACAGAAAAGGCATAATTTCGAGACTCTTTTAAGGAAACTGTTTCTATTTTTCTCTACCCAATCTGTGTGGAACTTGCTACCATAAAACAAAAGTGAGGCCAAGCAGGGCAAAATGTCTACAAATAACAAAGACATCTCCAGGAATAACCATATTTGATATTTTTTAAGATATTTCAGTGAGCTGTAAGTCCTTAAACCCTCTGGCAGTCTTAACTCGTGGGGTTTTTGGAGAAGTTCTGAGTCAGGAAGGTTGTTCAGCGGGGGTTGTGAAGTGACACATCTGGCAGTGCTGGTTGCCAGGCCAAGGTAGAGAAGGAAAAGGATCAACAGCCTGAGCCAGCACGGCAGATCCTATATATCTGTGCTTGTTGTCATGTCCCTTGGAAAGAGATTTGTGACCTTCCAGAGAACAGAAATCCCTATTCCCCAAATGACCTAGTTTATTTTCATGCATTATTTAACATGCCTTATAATATTGTATAGACTCATTTCTGTAACTCAACAGTGAGGTATTATTTAATGAAATGATCCCCAATAGAGACCTTAGGCAAGCTAATTGTACATAAAAGCTTTGGGGGTGGGGTGGTGGGAAGCATCCGCAAATACTTTAAATACCGACTTTTGCTTATCTTAATATTTATTTATTTATTCATTCATTTATAGCCTTGATTCTGGTTGCAAATCTGCAGTTATACATCTGCAGTGACACTGATGAAATCTGTGGTGCCAATGCAAACTGGTATCAGAATCAGGCCCAGAGAAATAATATTTTAATTTTTCTACAACCATTTTACCAGCTGTGACCTTATTTTAATGTCATTGGTAAAAACATTTGCAGGAGACTTTCATGTGGGAGAAGTTCAAGGAAGACCCTTTTTTGGTGGGTCTGAGAGTTTGGATGTGTTTCCAGGCAGCTCTGCTTGTGCTCTCCCTATGGATCTCCGTCCATACCTACAGCAGCAGGAGGCTGGGCCATGGGCTGGGCAGTGCTAGATGGAACCCCCTTGTGAGAAAGAAACATCTTCTTATCTATTAGTTTTTCCTGCTTTTTCTCAGCACAAAATTTGCAAAATAAATGACACATTGGTTTTTGATAACCACTTTGAATGTTTTGCAGAAATGTGATGAAGCTTTATTTTATTAATATATTATTATGTTTTCTTTATTATTTTATTATATCCAATATCTCAGCAGACCTGCAAGCGTTATAGCAGATCACAGGGAACTCTGGTGTGTTGACACAACTTGCAAAGGATCACATGAAGTTGCCCATTGTGACTGCACTGGGGAGTGTGGAATGAAACGGAGCAAATCTTACCCTCCAGGACCTGGAGGACAAAGAAACTTAAGAAACTATTGATGGTTTGAAGGGCAAGAGGACATAGGAGCTCTGCTTCTTGTCACATGGAGGCTTTTATCATGCCAATCACCACGAAACGAGGACAACTTTCAGTACAGGCTGATGAGTAGTTATTTTTCCTGCTGCTGCTGAAGCCACTGGAAAAATCTGATTGATCCAGGATGTCACGTCAGAGCCTAATTCCCCTTTCTGCAAACACCCATATGCTCATGTTTGGTGCTTAATAAAAGGTAAGCTCCAGTCAATGGGAAAATGGGCTTAAGAGCTTTATTCGCTTTCTTAAGTGCTTTGCTAGGTCCGGCCCCATGCAATGTGTCAAGCACCCATTAGTCTCATCTTTTTTTTCACTGTAATAAAGATAGATCCTTGGAAATAACCCTTTCAACACAAAGGGGTTTTTTTTTGAGGGGAAGCCACCCTGTGCATATGCGCTTACTAATAATGACATGTGTTTGGGTGATGTTCTGTCTTTCTGCTCTGAGGAAATAAAGGGAGGGTAACATGATGGTCTTGGAGCAGGTACAAAGCTTTCAGACGCCTGGCTTGGATGAAGTTGCAGAAAGTATTTCTTTTTGCATTGCAGGGCCTGGCAGCCCAGTGACATAATAAAGAATAAAGTGAATTGTACGACAATGGAAAATGCTGAGCTCCCTAAGTAATTAAAGGTTGTGTAAGACGGTCGCATGGCTTGCAAGGATTATTAATACAGTCACGTTTACATTATATAAAGGGTAATTAAAATGCAGCCTGCTTACCATTGATTACACCCTCTGCCTGGCATTCATAGCAGTGGGTGCACAGCCAGGCTGCAAAGGTGGCTCAGGAGGTAGCAACTGCCAGCCAAAGGAGAGGTGGTGGTGGGGTGGGTTGCCTGAGACCACAGGACCAGCACCATGCCATGGCTTTGGACAAACCCTGGACAAATCACACTACAGACTGCATCTTCACCCTGCTGGCACTGGCAGGGGGGTGCCTTCTCCTCCCACTGTGCCACAGCCACCGAAGCTTGCCTACAAGAGCCTTTTTGGGGTCTGGCAAACATGGGAAGTGGTGGGGTTATAAGCAGCTTGTGATAGAAAGCTAAGCTGGCCATGGGTGACAGATCAAAGCACCTGAGAAACTTTGCCAGGTAACCTAAGGAAGCCAGGAGGTGAGGGATGTCTAACACACAGGGAGGTCACTGGCTACAGCCACTGTGCATCTGAGAGCCACCCTTAGTACTAAGCATACTGCACTGCTTTTGCCAGCCCCACTCCAAGCAGACAGGCATCTGAGCCCCGTGGGTACCACATGATGCTCTCAAGGAGCATGGAATGGCACAGGTCAGTGAA
This sequence comes from Actenoides lindsayi, assembly GCA_025331215.1. Taxonomy (NCBI): domain Eukaryota; kingdom Metazoa; phylum Chordata; class Aves; order Coraciiformes; family Alcedinidae; genus Actenoides; species Actenoides lindsayi. The sequence continues at coordinate 59,740 of WTSP01024747.1, read as the reverse complement.
GAACAGCTTCCTGGGGCAGCACAGAGCAGACTCAGGCTGCAAATGCCAGCCGGCCCAGTTGCAATTCCCAAAGCCCAGTTTCGTTAATAATGAAGCATGAAAGATGGGACTGGGCCTCACCATGGCATTCTGGCAGCCCCATCTCAAAGATGAAGGGCAGCTTCATTTGTATCGTGCTTCATGTGAAAGTGGATGTCAAGAGAGGTCTGAAGTGATGCATTCCTTATGTGGAGGTTGCAGCAAGCATTTTCCACTAGTTTCCACAGCAGGGAGACGTGAAGTGCCCAGACCAAGGAGAAAGGAGTGTGAACTCCCTGATGTCAGCTCCTGTGAGCCTTTGAACACCTGGTTTGCATTTTATGTTTGCATAAGGTACATTCTGGCACTGAAGAGCCAAAGAAAAAAAAAAAGCTCTGTTTTGGTTCAAGCAGAGCTGAGGAGGCTTGGTCTCCATGGGATGCTCTGCTTTTGAGAGCTCGCTGCTGTCTGCTCCTGGCAGGGCTGTCAAAGGAAACGCCTCAAACCTACGTACAAGGCTGTTGGGGTGCTGTGAGCACACAGTGTCTCTATGTTCCTGATTATTTCTCTGTGTTCCTGATTATTTCCCTGGGACTCCTGTCCTTGGTGAGAGGGTGCTTTTTGGGCAGAGGCAAAGGCAGTGCCTCTGAGGGAGCTGGAGATAAGAGTACACACAAGAATGAGCTGGACCTACTGTTTTCTCCATGGAAACATGATTGGCACTCAGCTGTTATGCCCAGTAAAACCAATTACGGCTGCAGATAGAAACGTGTTTAAAATAATAATAATTAAAAAAAAGAGCCAGGTTGGTGTAAATGAAAATATAGCCATGTGCTTTAGAATTATTTAGGCTGTTTCTTTGTTTTTCACAGTCCCAACTACATACTGACTACAGACCATACTCTTTGTGGGCTGTGTGTCAAGTAGTGTTTCCTGTGTTCTACCCATGTTACACTGCCCCTGCCCTGTGGTGGCAAATACTGGCTGGCCCTACCACTGATCTTTCCTAGGGTAGTCCAATTAAGGGGCTGGACAGGCAGCCAACACTGAACATCTAAAGAGTGAGTTATTTCCAGAAAGTCACTTTCCATGCAATGGGCCTGAGTAACCAAAACCTGAGCTCCTGGAGATGACAACTGGGAGCCTGTAGCCTTCCTTCCAGCCACTCCTGCCCCAACAGCCCTCCAGTGGGTTCCGAGAAATTACTTTTAAATACACATTAGTGTTCCTTGCAATTCAGGGGACCCTTTTTAAAGACATTTGAACTATGCAGAGAAATGCTGTGAGGTGGTAAAGTCACAGCCTGAGTTTGAAAACCCTGGTTATGGATGGATGTCTGGCCTGAACAGACACCATGAACTTTCTCCCTGTGTTTTTATAATTCCCCATCCCCACAGGTGATGTGTTCTCCATTGGGCTGGGAGTGAAAATAATTTCCTGCAGCTAAAAAGCTGCGACTGACATCTGAACAGAGCACTTTTCAAAAAAAACTCCAGGCAAATCAGGATCAAAAATTCTCCCTACCCTTGATGCAGCCGTTTAGCCCGTGCAGCCTCTTCCATGCAGCCCCGGGTAGCATTGTCAGCACCTCCTGCTCCCCAGACCACGGTACCAGGCAGGTTGAAAGCCCTTCATGCCACCTTTTCTCATCTGCAGGTCATGAGCAGGAATCTTCAAAACCCTAATTTTCTGTCCATGGAAGGAATGAATTGCTTTAACTGCACGTTGCGGCATGTACAATTTAGTATCTGTTTAATTGGCATCTCATCTGTGCTTTCTGCATTCCCTTGTGACTGGTTTGAGGTCTATTTTGCTATGTAGTCCCTGGGTGGCAAACCTGCGGAGAAGTCAGGAGACATGGATGGCTTTCCCAGTGCTGCTACTGACTTTGCTTGACTGGCTTTCAGATGCTTATCCAAAATACAATTCAGTTCCTCCATTTGTAAAAGGGAGGTTGTTGCTTAATTCCCTTTAAAAACTGCTCTCAGAGCTTGGGGTAGAAAGCAGCCAGTGGGCTCCAAGTTGAGTGAATTTATAGTTTTCAAATCCATGACAGTTTTCTCTTGGTTCTGTGCTTTGAAATGCAGGGAAGTATGGAAATGTTCAGCTTTTGGGGGGGAGTGGTGGTTTATTGAAGCTCTGTAATTTTGTTATGGTGGAAAACTTAAAAATAAATTACTCCCACAACATTTTAGCCTTGCACTGGACCAAATCTTGAAGGAAGTGATATTGCCATTGGTTATAATTGTCAGAATTCAGCATTTCTCTGTTGTGGAAATCAAGTATCAGGGTTAGACCAATGGCAATATCACTTCAAGTATCATTGGTTAGACGTAGGATCTCATCCCAGCCCTTCTGTGCTTTCTTATTTTGGTTTTTCCTGACTGAAAGCAGTAAAATGCCTCTCATCTGAAAGGATATAATTCAGGCTTTTTGGGGAGGAAATACCCCCCCCCCCCATGGTGAGAGACAGATCTCTCTGCAGAGGAGCACACTGGTGCAGGCAGCCAGGCATGCTTCTGCATGTCGAATAGTGGAGAGGAATCACCTAGCTTTCCCAGGACAATTCCATCCCCAAAAATCAAACCTGACTGACCTCTCTGCAGAAGTCATCCTGCCCATCTTCACAGAGGTGGGGAGGACCAGGAGTCATTCCATGGATTCAGGGAGAGGTGTATCATCCCCCAGAACACCAATGCCCTCTGCAGACCCTGGGCAGTTGGGGCTCCATCCCACTTTGCCAGCAGCTGGAGCAAGCCACAGCCCAGAGCAGAAGGATGTTCATTCCCAGGACCATCCCTGCCCTGCCCTGGTTTTGGGTCGAAGGATGGAAGAAGGCACCCTGGCACGTGGCCACAGATAGTTCTTCGGTTACACAGGTGGCCCTATGTAGGTAGTTTTGCTTAATGGTATTAAACAGCGGGTGATAATGTTACCTCAGGGATCAAGTGGTGAGCTTTGTACGGCATGACCTGCAGACCTGCGGCAGCAGCAGTAGCCTCTCATGCTACAGAGAGGCCTGGGATATCACAAAGACCCAGAGGATAGGAGACAGATTTATTAGGAAAGGAGGTTAACGTCCTGGAATGGGTGAACTGCTTGTGATAAAACCCACCTATTCCCAGGTGTGCAGCCCCTCTGTCTTAGCCCAAGGGCTTAATTTCATTTAGCAATATTTTAACTATTTATTTTGGGCCACCTCTGAATGTGCCGAAGCCATTCATCCCCCTCCATCTCCTCTTGCCACTGCTTTCCACTGCTGCCACCACTGGAAACCAGCTCCGCAGTTAAAAATGACCAGTTTGGAGGCAGCTGTGGCCGTGTGTATCTGGGGCGGGGGGGAAACAAGTATCAAATAACAAATCAGTGAGGCAGTATCAGGATCCATTTGCTCACATGTGGGAGGAGGGGAGAAGGACAGTGTGCCCAGCAGTTGCTGGCTCAGCTACGGTAACAGCGGTGGCTTGTCCTGTGCCCTTCCCAAAGGGCTGGGTGACGCCGGGGTGGGAGCCGCAGCTGCCTCCTATCCCCTTGCCAGGGCAACTGGGCTTTGGGCAGTGCATAGCACATCAAGCTATAGAAAGAAATGCTGTAAGGGGAAAGCTGCAGCATATAAGTCTGTATATATGTGTAAAAGTACATTTACAAGCGCTGCTCTCCTCCATTGTCAGTCCAGCAAACGGCAATTTCAGCTGCGTTTAACCATGAAAATAAGCTGCTCCCTTAACTTCTGAGAAGGCAGCATGAATTTCAGGCGGGTTTCTGTAGGAAGGGAGGGCTGATGAACTTTTGATGAACCAGGTCTGGAAGCAGACAGTCGCTCCTATTGAATCAGCATCGCGTAAGGCGGGCCTCATTAATGAATGTCAGAGACCCTGCCTGAATCAGAGGTTTCAGGCCTCTGCTTTTTCTCTTTTAATTGCATTTTCCAGAGTTCACAGGCCAGAGTAAGCAGGGAAATTTGTGATGGGTCAGAAATGGCTGTGGTTTGGAAAGAATTTCAGGCATCCTTCATGTGACCTCCTCCTCCTTGCGCACAATTGTTGCTTTTGAAAGAAGCAGTGATAATGGGGGACCAGGGGATCGGCCTTGCAGAAATCTCATTCTCAGCCCTGCCATTTGCAAATCCCTTGTTTGATCTGCAGGCAGGGGATGGTCAGTGCTGCAGGGGAGACGTCCAAGGGCAGAGGGCCTGCAGCCAGGCACCTCTCACCCCGCTTTCCCGCTGGAGCGAAGGAGCCAGAGCCTACAGCAGCACCAAGTCATTTTACAGTAGCAGCTTCAGAATTAGTCAGCCACAGCTCCAGTGCCGTCAGTGGCAGGGCTTGGAGTTATCTGGAGCTGAGTCAAGGCTTGCAAGGCCCCGGGAGTGGATGGGACTTGCTCCCTTCACAGCCTGTTTGAAGATGAGGGGGGGGAAAACCCCCTTGCTCCCTTGCTGACTCAGCTGGCCCCAGCAGCTGGCCTAGTTAATCCTAAATAAGCCAATTAAGGCTGCACATAAGGAATGGCTCTCAGCTGAAGGTTTGCTTGAATAAAGGCTGCAAGGGTTAGCTAATGGTGCCTCAAATCCCAGCAGAGTGGTCTTTACCTGGAGGGTCAGTTGTGCCCCCTTCAGCTCTTCCTGTGCTGGGGGCAGGATGTGGTTTAATTGAATCAAACCTACCTGGGAGCAAGAGGCAGCCCTGAGTTCTTCCAAAGCCAGTGGGTCTGGAGTATGGCAGTAAGGGGAGCAGTCCAGCTCTGTCAGATGCTAGGTAAGTAAGATGTAGCTCCCGTGCCTCAGTTTCTCCACCTGCAAAACCAGTGATGCTCCTGAAAGGCACAGAATATCCCAGAGTGTCTTGTGATGAATGTGTGGTGGTTGCAGCACCAGGTTAAATGAAGTGTTTGACTTTGGTAGGGGCACATGACATGTTATCACTGTGCATGGAGACCCAAAGAGCTGGGCTTTTGAGCAACCCCTAGCAGCCTTATGGTGATCTGGCTGGGAAGTGTTTTCAGGCTTCCTGATGAAAAGGTAAAGTAAGATGTCCTTAGTTCTGTCTGATTGCCCTGTACTTCCTGAGATGAGCATGGGAGGAAGCTTAACCCAGGACCAGCAGGCAACTATTATCCCTGCAGAACTCCCAAATTGCTTTCCTTGGGCCCAAGACCCAGTGTGAGGGCTGTCTGCAGATCACTTCTATCTCAAGTTCCTAGGCTGCAAAAGCCTCCTCTAATTAGACCTGAGAGACAAGATGATACGTAGGGGCCCAGATCCCTACTTAGATGTTGTGCCGCAAAATAGGAGGGTGTTTGCAAAAGACAGAAGGATGGGGATTTCTGCCCCCCCCGCTTTTTGTTTTGTTTTTATTATTTTAATCGTAAGAAGAAAAGCTCCCTTCAAAGAATACCTCCTTATGAATTTATAGTCTTCCAATATTTTATTATCTCAACAAGAAGCTCATAAAAACAGATGTTTGGATGGGGGGAGGAAAAAAGAAGTATAAAAAAGGCACCGGCAAGTCTCAACTGAAAGCATAGAGTGAGGTTTCCTAAGGTAAGCATTCCCATAGAAGAAGCTGGGCTGGTTTGGGAGGAGAGGGTGGCTTTTATGGGATGCCTTGTACTCGGGCTCTTCTCTGTCTTGGTGAGTCAGGAGGGTTGGTAGTGAGGAGCTCTTGGCACAGGGGAATTCTGCAAAGGGTCAGGGGGGAGTTAGGGAGATGATGGGCTTTGCTCCAGCTGCTGGCAAAATCCTGGTCTCAAGGGTTCTGCAAGGGAATCGCCTGGCTATGAGAGGGAGCAACTCTCTTGGAGGAGGTGTGGGTCTGGGGGCTCTGAGTGTTTGTGTTGTGGCAGAGAGGGGAGGCATGTGTGAAAAGCTCAGCACTCAGCATTTCTGCAGTGATTCGGGAAAATGGATTTGGATTTCTGGACACTTTCCAGGTCCACCAGAAGGTCAAAGGGAGGTTAGTGCCCAGCAGAAGGCCCTCTCCTGAACAGAGACAGGTTTTCCACTACCCATCTGTGGTAGAGACATCACTCCTTAAAGACGCTGAAGGCTAGAAGTGGCAGGGCAGTACACACTAAAAAACATGGAAATGTGCAGTTACAGTTTCCATGTGAGGGAGGGAGAGTTTTGTTGTTGTTGCTGGTTTGTTTTGTGGGGTTATTTTTGTTTTGGTTGTTTTGCCTTCATTCTGCCCAAAGATTATGCTAGATTTAAGGAGACCTTTTTACGTGTGCTAGTTCAGCAGCTTCAGAGTACCTTCCCCTTCTGTGCCTCTGGAAAGGAGCAGGCTCCACTCTGCAAAAGGCTTCTTGGTGGGACTTGTCTCCTGAGTGCAGTCTGGCCACGCAGCTCTGCTGCCTACGCTCCAGGGAACCTCATGCACCAAAACTGTGGGTTTCTCCTAGCTAGATAAAATCAGGACTCCTTGCAGTCACATCAAAGCCAGTGAAGAACATAGGTTAGATCTGCTGCCTTTTACCCTAGCATGGCTGACTTTCCTGTGTTGAGTCTGCCACTTTTCAGTGCTGCATTAGAGAGCTCCATCGTGTCTCCATGAAAGCAGATAAAGTAACCAAACCACCTTCCAGGTTCACCGGTGTCCTTCAGGGTTCTGCCTCCTTTTACAGCTTCTGGACTATTCCCACCTTTCCAGTGTCCTTCTCAAACCGCAAATCTCAGCACCCAGTATAAGCAGTATGGGCTGGGTAAAACCAAGCCCCGCTTTACTTCCTCAATCCCCATCACCACCCGTTAGAAGCTCATTTACCCCTTTTGCTACAGCATTGTACTGAGAGCTTGGAGTTGCTTGCCTGCAATAGTCAGTAAGATTGACTAAGGGGAATCTAATGCATGCCTAGGACCTCTGCTCTGAAATGGGGATGTGCCCCCGCAGTGCCAGCAGCAGGGGGAAGTGACCTGCAAGCCTGGCAGCAGCACTATCCACTCTCCAAAACTGCTCTTTTAAGGCCATGTAAGGATGTTGTCCCTAAAGGGGTATTAAGGGTTTGCTCCTGACATAGCAGTGTGTCTTGCTTTTGCTTTTTTTTTTCCACTTTTTATTTAATTTTTTTTTTTTTTTAAACTTGTAATCAGTTTGAAGATGTGTAAGAGGGGCTCTTTCACAACTTGTGCTTTGGAAATGGGGAAAGTGAAATACTTCCCCTACACTTGCTGAAATTTGCTCAATTTTTTCCAAAACATGAAATTTACCTCCTGGCTAAGGTCCAGAATGGAAAATATAAGAAGAGTAAATATTTCTGAGCATGCAGGGGAAGGGGGGTGTTGGTTTTGATTTTCTTTGCTTTTTTTTTTTTTTTAATTTTTTGTTTTTATTAAAGCTGCAGAGGGTGGCTGCCCTTTTCCCCAACTTCTTGTGGTGCTGCAATGGGATGTCTCCATTTTAGGAGGCACAAGCTGATGTGATTCTCCTTGGTTTCCCCTACTCCTGACTCAGTGGCTATGACAGAAATCCCAGGTAATGATAACCTGTGTAATACTGGCTGTGCCAGGTGAGCTTGGGAACCATGTGGAGGCTGGGCAGGGCTGGGGCAGATATCATCTGTGCATTTGCATGCATGTATACAGATGTGCACACTTACAGAGCCATGAAGATGAGCGCTTTTCCCTGCACCGCACCCACATGCACACAGGAAGAAAGAACTATGCTTTTATAGGCTTTATCTGCTTTCTTACCCATACATGTCTTCAGAAATACTAATTACTGAGTTGCAAGCTGTTGGGAAATGGCTACACGAGTCCATCCGTTTGCTGGTAGACTTGTTTCCCCCACATTCTTCCACCTCCGCATTTTAGAAAGGAAAAAGGGATTTATTATAAGGCAGTGCTGTGGAAAAAAAGCCTCCTTAGAGAAACATGCTAGATAATCTGGGAAAGGCTTGAGTAATGGAGCTTTTTGTGGGCTAATAGAATAAAACTGCTCCACAAAAATATTATCATTGGGAATGTGAGCTGAAAAGGGAATGATTCATGTGAAATACGGGATGTGCCTATATTTCATATGAATCAGTGCTATGCAAAGTGGGAGAGGGCTGGGGCAAAATGAGCACCTGAGATCTGCCCCTAAGCATGGAAAAGATAAACCACTTTAATAAAAGACCTCAGCAGGAGGTAGTAAGGAGGGTGAGATAGGCTTGGGAAAACCGCAGGATGGAAAGTCCCCAGGGCTAACGAGAAAGCCATGTTAGAAGCCTGGATGATTGCTGATAGAGTTATGATTAAGGACAAGCAGGCAGAATTTCCCGTGATACTCCATGCAAGCTGAAACAAATCTCTTCACCTCTGCACCTACACTACCTCATCTCAGAAAATGAGAAATGAAACTGCTGCCGAAAAGGAGCTTTGTGGGCTAAATCCATGGTTTACTTGGAGCTTCTGCTTCTGAGGAGACTTAGTGGAAGAGATTGGGGGGGGGGGGGAATCTGTGACCTAGTAGTAATTTTTCTCTCTTTTTAAAGGAGAAATTATTTCCATCCACTGTTTAATGTTTCATAGGCAGCAGAACTTGGTGGTGGAACACTGGGACAGGTTGCCTAGGGAGGTGGTGGAGGCTCCATCCCTGGAAACATTTAAGATCAGGCTTGATGGGGCTCTGAGCAACCAGAGTTAATTAAAGATGGCCCATCTCACTGTGGGGGGGTTGGACAAGTTGACCTTTAGAGGTTCCTTCCAACTCAGTGCATTCTATGATTCCTAACTCACTAAGGGCTTTTGAAACCCACTCCTAATTTCTTCCCTGATGTTGCCACTGGCTGAGGTGATGGAGGAGAAGTAGGAGGTTTGGTTTTCGTGACACTTGTTCTCTTTCTGCTTTGCTGGAGACCTCATGGTAGCACTGAGGTTAGCTGGTGGTGCATGCAAGCCATGGGCCCCAAGGGACTGATGGGGCCAAAGAGCTGCTGTTTCCTCTTGTCGTACCTTTGAACATGTGCCTGTATATCGTGGCTGGCTGTTCTTGCCTCTGACAGTCCCATGAGGGACTGTAGTGCTGTATTTGTACCGGTACTTTCTGTCACACGCTATATTTAAGCTGTGGATTTGCATTGTTAACTTGTAGGTCTTAATGAACAGGCAGCTTCCTTGTCACACCAAGCATTTGCCTCTCATGGGCTGTGGCAGCCTCTAAGTATATTTGTGTTGTGTGGTCAAGGATGCTGCAATAGGGGAGAGAAAAGAAACACCTGGGTAAAAACCTGCTTCACTTCTAAATAGGAGAGCTGCCCTTTATTTTTTTAAAGAAAAACCCAAATGTTCTTTATCACAGGCAGGGCTTGGACATCCACGTGTCCAAACCCTTTAGCAGGTTATGGGTAACTTCTATGGCTATAATCTACTTGGAGGTCCCTATGGTACCTCACTTCTTGGAGGTAGCACAAATGCAATGCCACCAGGCAGAGCTGGGGCTGTCGGATGCTCAGGGGGATCCCCTGACTGCCAGGACTACCCTGTCCCTGCATACTCATAGCTTGAACAGCTCTGCAGGGTCTCAAAACAAAATGGTCTGGGTGACAAAATGGAAAAACTGGTCACCAATGATTCACAGATAGATCCTAAAAATATATGGTCATTGTTCCTTTCCCTATGACCCAGCTGGGATGAGTTGTTTTACAAGGGAAGCAAGAAGATAAACAACTCCAGTATGCAATGGTGAAGGCTGAAGTCCAATTTTTTTCAGCTGCCTGAATTTGACTTCTAGATCTTCCTTTGCCATCAGGCTCCTCCTCTCCAGCTCCCTCTCTGAGCTGGAAGGCTAGGAAAGGTGGCCAAGGATGTTCCTGTTGAATGCTGTGTGGGGTTACTGCATGTGGGGACATGCTAGGGTGCTTGGACCAAGATGTTTCTCCTCACCAGGTCACTGATTCAGCTATGGGTCATCAGAGCTGGGGAAATGATGCATTGTGACACTGACAGCCTCAGGAGTGGGAAGCTGCTGTGGATGGGAAGTTCCATTGGTGGGTGTCATTGATCTGGATGTGGTGCTTCTGCAGCACCTGGCAGTCCACCAGTGTCACTGGCAATGTCTGATGAGACATTTGTGTGAGATGATCTTGCTGAATCCAGTCTGGCTCTACAGCTCCCATTTTCTATGCTAAAGGGAAATATTCCTTCATGGCTTGAGCTGAGTCACCTATTTCTTTTCACCTCCCAGCATGGCTGTCACCTTGCTTAGCAGTTTAACCCTGTTGCCTCTAGCTTGGTCTTTCTGAGCATAGGGAGGAAGCACAGCACTCAATAAGATGAAAAAAAAATACAGAACAAAGCATATTGCAGGTGGTGTGAACTTGTGGCCATCAGGATACAAATCATTGCTTGGGAGGAAGCTCCTTTTAGCAGGAGGTTGATCTGTAACAGCTCATTTCAGGTTTGTGGTCAAGTTTTGGTACCATCCTTGACTTACTGGTTCCATCCAGAAAGGATGCTGGCCCCTCACATAATCGCACATGCCTGCATTTGTACACATTTCTGAAATCACAGTGAGTGATTTAGCTCAGAGCCTCACATGGCCTTGATTTCCTCCCCTGACATTATACAAAATAAGAAAAATATGGAGTGAGGCAGCACTACTCCTCAGTAATAAGCTCTGCAGCTGGTATGAATCAACCTATCTCCTTGGGTTTCTGTTGAGTTACACCCTTACCCACCAGAAATGGTGTGACCCTTCACACATGAGGGTTTTCTCTAAAACCTGTCTAGATTTCAGACCTCGCACAAGAACCTGGCCAGCAATATTTAATTCTGCAAGCACTGCATCCTCTGCTGCTTTGCTTTTCTTGCAAGTTGGTCATCCATAGCAGACCAGGAACTGGATGAGCAGGAACAAGCACATCTGTCTCTGGGCCACCCCAGTGCCACTTCACTGTGTTTTATTATTAGGCTGCCTCAGCAACTTTGGTCCCAGTGTTTTCTCTCCAACAGTCACATACCAGCTGGAGAGATAAAGCCAGTGTGATTGGGTTTTTTTGGTGTGATGGGGAGAGAATTCTATGCAATAACCTCAGACCCAAGCATCTCCTCTACTCCAGGCACATCTGAGTCTGGAGCCAGAGTTTAGTCAGTTTAGTGATGCATTACACTCCAGCTCTGTCAGAGCACCCCCAAGCCCTGTGAGTTTGCCAGCCCAGAGCCTGTCTCTGCCACTGCAGAAGCTGTTCTTCAGCTTGGTTTAAACCAGTGAATTTAGGATGCAGGCTGCCTGGGGAGGTGCCCATGCACCGCATTGTGTTTGGAGGAGGGGCATCCAGGATCTGGCAGATTTGCCCTTAACCCCCAATAAGCCTCAAGAAAACCCAAGTGTATCCCCATGAAGTGTAGATGTTTTGGGGTATGCAACATTGTTTTCATTTTGTAATGTGAAAAAGAACCTGCTAGTCTGAGTTATTTTTAATAACAAGCTTTGCTACTTCAGTAGATTTGCAGGTTGGGCTGGGCTGCTGGGCAGGAGGTGTCTGACCCCTCCAGCACAGCCCAAGCCTTTGTCACGAAGCACTCCTGCTTATTTGGTAATCTCCAAAGCATTTCATCTCTTACTAAAGACCGACATGTGACACCTTTCTAATGGCATCTGGAGTGCTATCACCTTCGCTGCTGCTTCAGACACCCGTAGGGGTTTGTGCTGTCATCTGATCGCTGCTGAATCAGTGAGATGAGCCCTGGGAGTTGCTGGTAGCTTGAAGCTACTATAGGGAGGGGAAAACTTGGCGGGACTGGGAAGGTCCTTCATGGTCCCTGTATGAGAACCTCAGTCATCACTCAGGACATCCTGCTCTGGCCCACCCCTGATGGGGCTGCAAGCACAAGGTGGACTTGGGGAGCAGGTCATGGAATGGGAAGAGATAGGGAAGAAATACCACCATCCTGATGTGGTGCCTGCGTGCCTCAGGCAGTGTGGGAACCTCAAGGAAAGAGGCTGATGGGTCTGTGTTCCTCCAGCTTAAAGGGAACAAAGGCACCTTTTCATCAAGCTCCATCATGATGGATTTAAAGAGAAACTGATACAGAGTTCTTCACCAAAATGTACAGCAAGTGACAACCCTTGCTCAGCGTTTGATCCCAGACTTTTTCCTGTCTCTGGCTCCGTGCTCCTTTTACTGAGCACCTAGAAATGGCTGACTAATGAAGATATGCAGATGGTCATCAACTTCTGCATTATGCAGCACGTGGCTAAAAATAGCCAAGGTTGCAGGTCCAGGCCCAGCTCTGCTAGGAGGTATTTGCAGGCAGTGTCAAGAAGCAATTTGCCCACTGGTGCCATGGCAACCAGGGGACAGATCTCAAAATGTGAGTGGCAGGATGGCTGCGGCATGGTGATGCTCCACTGGTATGTGGAATGACCTTGGAGAAGATGGCAGCAGCAAGGTGGACCATTGCTCCCACCAGCTGCTTGTGAGAGTCCTTCCTGCAGCCCTCTTCCCCAGCCTGCAGCCATCAGCTCCCAGCTAGAAGAGGAGGCTTGAGAGGAAGAATGGACTAAAATAAGGAAAACGTGGCTTGTTGCATTTGCATTTAGGTGGCAAAACCAATGATAATCTAGGAATTTTCAGTAAAGGTGATATGGGAAAAATAGAGTAGCAGCAAAGAGCGAGCTGTATTTCTGTTCTATAGGTGTATCATTGAAAGTGCCTGTACCTTTCTTGGGGGAACTTTTTCTGTTGTTCTTATTTTTAGGTTAGCAATATGCTACCTGTTAGACGTAGTGCTCCAGGTTCTTTCTGGAGGACAGTTGAAGTAGGCTGAACTTTCCCTAGGAGATGGAGCTCCCTGAACATCTTATAAATACTGTCCAAACCAGAAAGAGCAAAGGGCCATCCTCAGTCCCTTGGCAATAGATGTCTTAGCAAATTGTGGTCCTGCTGTTTGTCATGTTGTCACACAGTATCTGCAGACTGATGGGTAAAATGTCATTGTTTAATGGTTGGGCAGGGGGAGAAGGCAAAGAAGACGGAAACTGAACAGAGATAATCCAGGTATGTCTGTAGATATTTTTTTTCTGCAAAGGGTCAACATGTAGGAAGTTAATATTGTTCTTTGATGCCAGTGAACTTAAAAAATAAAAAATCAACTTCTGCTTACAAAAATCTCTTGGATACATCTTTGTTTTCAACCTGTTCCCTCAGGCAAGAACAGTATGGAATATCCTGGACCTTATTGTCATGTGTGGACAAGACCCATCTCAATTTTCAGAGGACAGTTGTGATTTTTTTCAGGAGCTGGAGGTTTTTCATAATCTCAGCTCCAAATATGTTAGAAGGCCTGGTTTGAAATGGGCCCAGCATCAGATCATCTCAGTCCCTTTAAAACCTTACTGTGGATACCTGAAACAACAAACCAAATCACTAGCTCTGCAAAAGCACCTTCAAGCTAGTCTAGGGTGACTTATGTATATGGGCCTTTACTGAAATGGCCATGAGTGTTTCACATGCTCATTTGAGTAGGGGAAGTTGTGTAGGAAAATTGAAATGGAAAGGGGTACAGGCCCAAATGTTTGGGTACAGGAGAGGAACTGAAGCGTAGCCACTTTTTGCAGAAGTCTGTCTCCACCTGTTCTTGCGCTCAGTGCTGTGACTCTTCCTGCACAGAGAGATTCTCTCCTTCGGGGAGCTGAGTCCAAGTCGTAGGTTGGAAACGGTGATGTTTGAGGCTGGTGAGCTTGGTTCAGTGGAGTGAAAAGACAGAAGCCATTCAGAAAAAGATGCATTCCAGATTTGGGTTTAAATTTTACGTGCAAATTCTCAGATTTTATGAGTTCGGGTACGCTGAATTTTCTTGTAGGAACGTCCATTTGTCAGTAAGGCTGTAGAAAAGTCCCCACTTTATTCTGCCAGCCTCTTTTACGGGAAAGTTAAATGTGCTGTAGGGAGACTTCCCTGTCTCTGAGGGAGGGATCTCCCTTTTCCCAGAGTGCACTCTGGGGCAGGTGTCCCAATTCCCTGTTTAGAACCAAACAGGAAGGATGGAAGGGGAAGTGTAATAAAAGCAATCAAATCAAATATAGTCTTGAAGTATAGTCACCAGCATTGCTTCTGGGACTGGGCATCCCCAAATTCCCATTCTGATGCCAGAACAGATTTAACAAGGTGTGTTAAATGATGAGTTGCTTGAAATGAAAAGTCTCTGTCCCTGATATAAAGAGCACTGCAAGAAAAAAACATGCTGCAAGGATCAGACACAGGCAGGCTTCAGATGGTCTTTAGCATCTCTGTCTGTTAAGCTGCTGAGTGAGAGTATTTCTGTGTATAGTTCTTGAGAAAAATGTTCATGGAGTTTCAGTTCCCTGCAGCTAGAGTAGATCATACTTATTTTGTCCTGAAAAATGCTAGTGTCCCTCAGCCCATAACCAAAGGCAGCAGCTTGGTCCAGCTTTGAATTTTTGTCTGCAATTTGGGTGACCAAAACATGGATCAGAGCTGGCATCACCCTGGAGCAGCAGCAACAGCACCTTCCTGCACTTTCTCATGTGTTTTCCACTGCTGGATGGCCTCTAACAAAGCAGAGCTCACTCCCACAAAATCCAGACTTTTTCCCTGTGATACCAGCCTCTTCCCTTTGATAACAGGGGCCTGTTGAGATAGAAACTGTGTGTGAAATCATGCCCTGGGCAGGGCAGGTGAGGAGCTGTGTTACCCTAACAGGAACCCATGGGAAGGGTGACAGAACAGGCAGAGCACCTGGGGAAGTCTCCAGGCACCAACAGCCTACCCCACTTTTGCAGAGATCATCCATCACAGAAGTCATGATGTGCAAATATTTACTAGGCACAGCTTTGGCTAATCATTGAGCTTCTCATAAAGTTAGTGGTGGCTGCAAGTTGGGTCATTGCCTTCCGTTGCTCCCTCCACAGAGGGTCTGTGACCACCTGTGCTTGACCCATGGGTGCTCCTCAACCAAGGCAGTACATCTGAGGATGACCTGTACACTCTTCCCCACACCCCAGGCTGACCCTGCACAGACACCCTCTCTGTCAGGGTGCCATGGGACTGCTTTCTAGCTCCAAGGTCAGTGATAGAGCTGGGCTGCTCTTTACCCATTCCATGGAGACATGCCCCTTAGGAGGTGCTGCTCTAAACCTGCCATTCTTTGCAAAGCATCGCTGTAGACTTTCCTCCACCTCTCTAAAAGCATAAGGCTATTACTAGGGTGAAAATATCCACCTTCCAGTTCCTGGGAGCAGGCACTATTTCCAGATGGGTTTTGAGCCATGGTTGCTCTGCAGACAGAGTGTGCAGAGCCCCAGCACCACTGACCACAGCACTCAGTGCTGTGCCCACACTGGCAGGAGCAAGACGGCTGCGGCAGCTATTAGAAGCTATCATCAGTCTTCAGCCAGGGTGGCTGCGAGACAAGGAAGTGATTAGGAAATAGGAACGAGTGATAAGTCATCTATCAAGTGGTCTTATTAACCTAAATGTGTCAAAGAAGTTTCCACTGAAAGGAGGAATTTTATTTATTTATTTATTTATTATTTGGGCTGATTTAAAAATGAAAAAAGAGACTAAATTTTTTAACGATTTTATATAAGCAATATTGTTTATCAAAACTTCAGATACCACAAGATGATTTGTTGACCTGCCTCCAACCTGAAAACAGCTAGCAGTAAAGAAGGGCAGACTGGGACCACAGGGAGAACAAGGTGAAAAGAATCTAACTTTTCACAGAAACTCTCATTCCAGGGACCATTAGGTGCTTTCTAAGAGACTAACGCTGCTGCACCACTCTCCATCTGCTTCTTGCTTTCTCTGCCTCCATGGTCTCTTGCAGGCAGATGTATTTGCACTGCGTGTGCCCTGAGCTGGGAGGACGTGAGCCAGCTCAGGCTGAAAGCCGTGTAGCCGTGGTTAGCTTGGTTCCCATCCAGCTGGCTTGGTGTACCAGAAGAGCACACATGCGTCTGTCAGCAAGGACTGCAGATAAAGCCTCGTTGCCTTTTGGTGACACAGATATACGATATGGGACCTATAGTTCTGCTAGGAAAATGCATCCAGCTCTGGGAGCAGCTCCAATATACGTGCACTGGTTAACCTTGTAGTCTTGCTAAGGTAGGATGTTGCTGCCCACCCAGCTCAGATGACCCCATCTACAGCAGATGATGCAGATGAGTGCAGTCTGTGTGTATGATGCCTTTGCAGCAGTGACTCAGTACACTGGTGTTAGCTTAAAGCAGGAGGAGGTTGCCTGTATGAGGACATGATGGAGAGCAGTGGCTGCTGAGGAGATGGTACCAGGTCTGTTTGCACAACCGTTTTTCCAGCTGCACCTCTGCTTGCTGAAGAAATTGCTGCTTCTGGTTGCCCACCACTGACCTCCGCTAAATGTTTTGAATCCTTTAGATCTGCTCATGGTGTGGCTGTCTGCAAAGGATCCCAAGCAATTTGAACCACATTCATGTAAATAGCCATGGGGGTTTTTTGTGAGTAAAGCATCTTTTGAGAGAAGTGGCTTAGGCAGTGTTCCCATAAGTGGCTCAGTGAGAAGATCTGAGACAGTGATAACCTCCAGTGGGGAGGCTGTGAAGAGCAGTCTGAATTGGACTAGCTGCTCTTTGACTGCACGTATACAGCCTGCAACTTCAACCAGGCTGACTCTCATCTCAGTGCTGCAGTACAGATGGCACCTCTAGCCCCAGGACCTCAACCAAAGATGCTGGAGAGCAGTAGGTGATGTTTTCCTCCTGTGCCCGTGCTTCTGGTGGTTGCATCTCATCATGACCTGGTTGGCCTCGTGCCCACAGGTACAATGGCCTGTGCATCTTTATGAAAGGGCTGTTGTTCTATTATCAAGGCAAATCAATATCTTCCCTAAAGAAAATGATAGGACCTTTAAAAAAAAATACAAAATGACCAGGAAAAACAGCAGTGAGCTATCTACCTCCAGGAAGCAGGACCAGAAGTGTGAGGCTGTTAATAGGAACAGTGTGCTGCTTTTCATAGAACCATAGGATGGTAGAGGTTGGAAGGGACCTCTGGAGATAAAGTCCAAAGCCCCTGCCAGAGTAGGATCACCCAGGGCAGGCCACACAGGAACAGATCCAGGCAGATTTTGAAAGTCTCCAGAGAAAGAGACTCCACAACCTCTCTGGTCAGCCTGTTCCTGGGCTCTGTCAGTAAAGTTTTTCCTCATGTTGAGGTGGAACTTCCTGTGTTCCAGTTACCTCTTGTCCTATCACAGGGCACCACTGAAAACAGACTGGCCTCTTCTACTTGACACCCACCCTTCAGATCTTTGTAAACATTAATAAGTTCCCCTCTCCACTTTCTCTTTTCCAGGCTAAACAGCCCCAGGTCTCCCAGCCTTTCCTCATATGAGAGATGTTCTAGTTCCTTAATCATCCTCGTAGCTCTCTGTTGGACTCTCTCTAGTATTTCCCTGTCTCTCTTGAACTGCGGAGCTCAGAACTGGACACAATACTCCAGATGTGGTCTCTCTAGGGCAGAGTAGAGGGGGAGGAGAACCTCACTTGTCCTGCTGGACACACTCTTCTTAATGCACCCCAGGATACCCCTGGCCTTCTTAGCCACAAGTGCACATTGCTATCCCATGGATAACTTATTGTCCACCAGGACTCCAAGGTCCTCCTCTGTGGATCTGCTTTCCAGCAGGTCTACCCCTAACCTGCATTGCTGCATGGAGTTACTCCTCCCCAGGTGTAAGACTCTACACTTACCCTTGTTAAAGTTCATTAGGTTCCCCTTTTCCCAGCATTCCAGTATGTCCAGATCTCACTGGATGGTAGCACAGCCTTCTGGTGTATCAGCAGCTCCTACCAGCTTAGTATCGTCAGCAAACTTGCTGAGGGTACACTCTGACTCTTCATCCAGGTCATTGATGAAGATGTTGAACAAGACTGGACACAGTACAGACCCCAGGGTCTGCCCTGTAACTGCCAGTTACAGGCCACCACTGGACTCTGTGCCACTGATCACAACCCTCTGAGTTCTATTATTTAGTTCTCAGCCCATCTTGCCATCCACTCTTCTAACCCACACTTCCTGAGCTTACCCACGAGGATGTTATGGGAGCCAGTGTCAAAAGCCTTGCTGAAGTCAAGTTAGACAACATCAACTGCCCTCCCCACATCTACCCAGTCAGTCAAGCTACCATAGAAGGCTATCAGATCAGTCAAACATGACTTCCCTTTAGTAAATCCATGCTGGCTATTCTTGATAACTTCCTTTTCTTCTATGTGCTTAGAGACGATCTCTAGAATGAGGTGCTCTATCACCTTTCCAGGAATGGAGGTGAGGCTGACTGGTCTGTAATTTCCAGGGTTTTCCTTCTTGCCCTTTTTGAAGACTGGAGTGACATTGGCTTTCCTCCAGTCCTCAGAAACCTCTCCTGTTCTCCATGATCTTTCATAAATGATGGAGAACGGTAGAGCAACAACATCAGCCAGCTCCCTCGGCACTTGTGGATGCAGCCCATCAGAGCACATGGATCTGTGCGTGTTCAGTTTACCCAAGTGATTTCTAACCCAATCCTCGTCGACCAGTGGAGAGTCTTCCTCCCTGTAAGCTTTCTCTCTTACTTCCAGGGTCTTGGATTCCTGAGGGCTGGTCTTAGCAGTGAAGACTGAAGCAAAGGTGGCGTTCAGTAGCTCCACCTTCTCTGCATCATCTGTCACCAGGGTTCCCACCTCATTCAGCAATGGGCCCACATTTTCCCTATTCTTCCTTTTAGCATTGATGTATTTGAAGAAACCCTTCTTGTTCTCTTTTACTTCCTTTGCCAGAGCTAATTCCAAGAGGGCATGCACACAGTGTGCTGTATAAAACCAAATGAGATGACAGTTCAACATTTGATTTTATTTCTTCTCACTTTAAAATATCCTGGGTGAGAGTCCTTACATTGAGGTGTCTCAGTGCATATAATACTGAAGAAAAACTATGAGTTTTGATGTCTGGTGTGCCACATCAGTAATTTCCCACAGGCAAAACCTGCTAAATTAAGATCTGCATCTGGATATAATGTTCTCATTAATTAATTTCTGCTTGGAATCTATGATTTCAGTTTGGCCATTACAGAGAAGTTTTTAAGATAGCCCAGCTTAGGAGAAGAGATCCTTTCCTAAACTTCAGGGATGTTCATATCAGGGGTCTTGATTTCAGCCCAGTACTTGTTTCAGCTCTCTCTGCACAGGACAAGTGCATAATTTTTCTGTCTCCTAGGAAAAGAAAAAGTAGGAGCTTCCACACTGAGGTGATCTTTTCCCTTCCTCAGACTTTATTCTGTATAACACACTTAACTGAAGTCAATCAGCTTTCTGCTTTCAATGGCAACCAGGACATGCTGCTTCCCTCTGAGGAGCAAGTGGCTTGTGGTCCATATACATTATGTAGGATGACTCTGCATGGCCGCTGTTACTGCTCTTCCTCCCATGGCAGATGTGAGCTCTACAAGGTCCACGTGGAAGAGGGGTTATGCTTCTTCTGTGAAGGTCAGGACTGTGCAGAGGTGACCACTGCCAAGGTGTGAGGCTATCAGGAACACTTGCTTCAAAGCCACAAGGCTGTAAGAAATCAAGCAGCGCTGGATCATTCCAGCCCAGTGCAACAATTTACTATGAAACCAAGAAAGAGAATGAACCACAAAGCTGGAAAGGCTGGAGCCAATTCCTGGTGTACCCCTTGCAAATTAATTCCTTCCCCGAGCATCAAAAAATAACCCAGCTCTTCCACTCCCTCTGACAAACTCTAATCATTTTTATAAGCAAATACCAAAAGCAAATAAAAATATTTTGGAGGTCCCGAAATGTTGATTCACTTCATGTTCCAGCCATACAGGAAATAAAGGGCTAGAGATCAAAATTGTTTTCATGGTCTTGTCTAAAAAGGGAAAAGAAATCATGGCAACTCAATTGTGTTTAGATAAACTTTGCCTCTAGTTTTGGGTATATGCCTGGCTACCATGTTACTTTGTTAATTTCTGTCAGCATTAGAGGCATGGTTACTGTTGGTCTTCTGCTGTCTAGGGCCCCTTTGTCCAACCTTGACAAGACCGAGAGAGACCTGACATAGGTTTGCCAGATCAAGGAAACCTCTTTGGCTTTTCAGAACTGAGGAGCTGCAAGGTGCTGCCATGGATTTGGGTGCTTGCTGGAGCTGGGTTTGGCTTTGAACTCTCTCATTGGCTGTATGTGCTCTGGAAGGTGGCCACCCCTCAGGGTGTCCCCAGACCACAGGTCTGTGTTGTAGTTGGAGTCAATACTGCTGGAGCCTGCGTCCCTCTGGAGGAGCCTGGCTGTGCCCACACTGCATAGTTTTTGGCTGAGGTCTTTTCTGGGCCACAAGTTACTGCCTTGACATGTCATTAATTTTTTTTCTGTGGGTTTCTGTTTTTTGTGGGTTTTCCCCCCCTTTTTTTACAAAAAAGCTTGAGGACATGTCTGGGTCTGTGTGTGTGTGCGTGTGTGTTGTAACCAGAGAGGTTGATGCGTTCATAATGTGATGCTAACAGTATGTGTTGCATGCTCTGTGTTATTGTGTATGTGAATATTCAGAAAAGGTTAGGGTGGAGGGTCCCAGAGTAACACTGAAGGACCATACCAGGAGAAGGGACCAAAACTGGGGCCTTCCACACCTGTATTGCCTACCTCATGGGAAATGTAGGGCAACAGTCTCATCAGCTGTGCTTGTTTTTTCCTTCTGGAATGAAGTACTTTGAGCAAACTGGAAATGGGTTGCCCAGAGATATGGTAGAAGCCCTATCCATGGAAACATTCAAGCTCAGGTTGGATGGGGCTCTGAGCAGCCTGATCTAGTTGAAAATGTCCCTGTTCACTGGAGGGGCAGTTGGACTAGATGACATTTAATCGTCCCTTCCAACCCAAAGTATTCTGTGGTTCTATGAATATGTGACATGGATGACCACAGACTTTTGGCCTGGAAGAAAGGTAGGAAACTAAGCTATCTGTCAGTGTAGACACACTTATTGACATGTTAAGCCAGAATTGTATAGGAGGGTTTCCAACAAAAGGGGGAAAAATTGAATTAGTCTTCTGGATTCAGTGGGCATACTGGAAGAATTCAGCAAGAGGAAACAAGAAGGAAGTGACCTATTCCTCTTGAAAAGGTAGTGCAGTGAAATACAGTGTTAAGTTCAGCAGTGGTAAATATAGCTAAATCAATTGAGTTTAGTTCATATCCTGAGAGCCATAAACGTACACAGGTGAAAGTTTATGAGCTTTTAAAAAGAACTTTATGAGCTTAGAGAGTGAAGCAGTATAATTTGAAACTAGCAATGGAAAAAATAATATAATATGAATTGTGGTATACCTAGAAAAACCCGTTAACTTACGTACAGGAGGACCATAAAGCATAAGCAAGGACAAGAGACTTGGGGATCTCTTTCATTGTTCTCCAGGACCTTGATCCAATCCACTTTTGAAGCTGTAGTACCCACTGAAATTACTCTCTGGACAGTCCAGGAGTCTAAAGGACTCATGCGCCAGTGTCTCAAAGAGAAAAAGTGAAAAAGAGGGAAACGTGCAAGTCTCTGGTAAGCTTAGCAAGTTCTCCATCACTGCACCCTCCGATTTTCCTCTTGGGGACTAGAGATTGCCCTTCTGCACAGCTGGTAAGAAGCAATGCTCTAAGATATTTAAAGATGCCTGATCTTGTCTACTTGCTGTAAGAAGGGTAGCTTGTAGCCTCACTTCAGAAGTTTGAATACCGAAATATGGTGTCTCCAGAAGCTGCTCTTTTATGAGTACGTTAAGTGTCCTTAAGAGCAGAGGACTGATAGCAGCAGAAGGCTCAGAGTTGTGCAGGCTCCTTCATGTAACTCTGGCATTTAAGAGACCAGGCCAGATGTTCCTCTGACTGCTGACCCCTCCTGGGTTCCTGCTGAGCTCTCCTAATGCTGAGAGCTGTCAGTGATCCCTCCTGTTCTATGCTGTGTTTCAGCAGAGGTTATCAGTTCCTCTGGATCACAACTCAGGCTGAGGAAGTTTTTTAAGGAGTGGAGCTCACTTGTGGCTTAGATCAGGGACAGGTTGGTCATCCATTCCATAAGCTTCTATTCAGCCAGAGGCCATGGTGATATAGGGCTGAGAGCCATCCCTGATAACTGCCAAGCTGGCTGGTCAGTTTTAAGTACCAGCATTTCCACAAGTTTGAATAACCCAACATTATGGGTGAGTTGATGCTATGTGAGCAGGTCGCTTTGATTTGGTGAGGTCCTGCTTATTCCTGACAGTGCTTCCTTAAACCTTATACTCTTTTGAGTCTGGTAAGGCAGTCTATACCCTAGAGAGTTGCACATCAAAGGAGAAGTCTTTGTAACTAACCAACAAATCTGTTTCAAAATCTGATGTTTAGAAGTGAATTTTCAGCAGATGGTTAGATCTAGAGCAGTAATTAGGGCAAGAGCCTACTGCCGACCTCTTCTAACAGGCAAGAATTTATGCTAGAACAGGAGTAAAATCCCAGTACTACATTTGAGACATGATCTTCTGAAGCAAAGGCTTTATTCCAAATAAAACATTTCCCCCATGACACTAATCAGATCTGGCTTCGATAGAAAAGTCATCAACAGAATACTCGTATGGTGCTAATATACAAGCCTTTTCTTCCTTGGTTGTATTTGGCTATATATATATTTAAAGCTCCTCTTGTTAATGCACGAAGTATGTGTAAGCAATTAACAGAAGATTGTGTTTGATTATGGCTTACAAGAAAATCTCTAGAGAAGTTAGTGTTCATTACTCAATGAGCAGCCTTTTCAACCATGAATGGTGACCTTGGCAGAAGGTCCTGGAGACCACACAATTAATTGAGAAAGTTCTGATAAAGGCTGGTGCAGGGGGGGGGGAAGAAATAAAAAAAGCCATATAACTAGTGCATTGTTTGCTGGTGACAATACATCTGGCAGATACCTATCCTGTTACAAATGCAGATACTGAGTTCATTGCCAATCTGTGCTTTCAAGGTAGATTTGATGACATTCTAGAGAAAGGCAGCTTTGGAAAATGTTCTTTCATATATTCCGAAAGACATCTTGCAATTTGACAAAAGTGTAGGATCGCTTAATGTGAGTCTGTTGTCTTTAGCCAGATGCTTTCTTGGAATAGCATTTTTTCCATGGCATCATAGTTACAGAAGTAACACAGTCACTAACTCACATGGCCTGAAAGAGTTTTCTTAATGAAAAAATAGCCTTATGGGTTGATTGCAATTGCTGTTGTACCTTCAGTTGTAGTTTGCTGTTTGTGAATGCTCTGATAACTATCTACATCTTTGAATCCATTAAGCAAGCCTGAAAAAGGAGGCAGAATGAGAGATGTTAGCATGGTTGTAGCTTCCTACACAGGCATGGCTAAGCTTCAGGAAGGGCTTGAAGCTCGTTGGATTACACTATGGAAGTACCATAGTGTCCGGGGTGGGGGGGGTGTGTGGTGTCTTTTCACAATGATCACATCATGTACCAGAAAGTGACACAATGTGTATTATCATGTGCTAATTTTCCCCAAAGTGACAGTAAACTCATTGAAAAGAAAGATTGAAAGGAGCATTTATGCCATAACTTCTTCTCTGTAACAGGGGATTGCAGTAGTATCTCACCTTGTGAAGCTGTAATTACGCAGTTACGTTGATATCTGTTCAGAGATCCTGGCCTCTCTAATTATAGGAATGTGTCTTCTTGAAACATGTGGACTATGACAGTGGGGAACCCTGAGCAGTCCTAGAGGACTTCAGGTTTCAAAAGTCATTGAAGTCTTTGGGATTCTTCGTTCTGACTGGGATGGGGTTTAGATTGAGCTCTTGGAATCCAGCAAGTTAGGTAAATAGGCATGAGTAAAAAGTTGTTTCTCAAAAGCTCATTCTGTCATCAACAGAAAAAATGCACTGCAGATGCTCAAGATGCACAATTCAAGCAATCGTGTATTTTTTTCTTTTGAGCAGAGAAATACTTTTTCTCAAAAATACTGAAACTTTGAGGGTTCTACCAACTTCAAGCAAAGCCCACTTCTTCATCTTTCTTCTGACAGAAAATTACTTTTTTTCATAATGCTTAAGTTAAAATTAGATGTACTGTTAGTACAGTGCAGGAAGGTTTACTCTAAAGGGGAGAAAAACCTGAAAATGTGGGCTATACTGGAAGCCAGCATGTAACTGGCAAGTAAACAGCCTGCTCCTATAGTGTGGGTTCAAAGTTATCCTCTGGCTGATCTTTTACGCTTATTTTTGTAAATGTTCTCCGCAAACAACACCGATGGGCTAGAGAGGAGCCAAAATATCCTGCTTGAACACCTGCGAACTTTGGATCTGGAAGCGAATGGGGGCACTGGCGCTGGCTCTTTGTTGTTGTGACGGGGGAGACTGCAGTTGGGTCTGCATGGTTTTCAGGGCCTCGGGTCCAAGCCTGCTGCTGAACTTTGCCTTTTAGGAAAGGCCAGCTCTTCCCTGCCATCCACCGCGTGCCGGGCGGTGGGATGAGCCAAGGCGTCGGGGACAAAGCGTCACACAGCACAATGAAGAGTGTTAATATGAGTAATTATTGCAGTATGTCACTGCGCTATTTTAAGGCTGCTCGCTGCATGCCAAAGAGTGCTCTGGGCAGGGTTTTCATTACAAAATCCTGCCAAAGCACTTCCTGAGGGGATCGTGATAAATATAGATAGCAGAGAGCCGGTCTGAATCTACTGCAGCAAATAGCAGCGGTGCACATGCCTTAGGGTCCTCAAGGCTCATAAAGCAGAAGATACTTGAGTTGGCTGAGGTCCCTGAATAATTCGGCTGCCTCCAGTGAGGGATTTTCAGGTAGCCTTTTGATACGGTATATAAGACACGCTGGGGAATTGGTTCCCAGCTCTCCCTACCAGTGCTGTGGGAGTCACTTTTATTTCTGGCCCTTGATTAACCGTGAAGGATCTCTGTCAGATGTTTTAGGCCAACCACTTTTCTGTTTTGTTAAGCAGCTTCATTGTTGACCATCTGTGTAACATTGCTCTTTGCATCATGTCATGGTAGAAAAATAAAGAACAAAGGAAAAATGCTTGGCTGTTTTTAAACTCTCCCTTTATAGTGGGACAATTCCCAATTACATATGTCCATGAGCAGCACTGATGCTAGTTTTGCAAGTGGCTTTATGTTCTCCTTGCTGTCCCCAGGGCTGACAGAGGTGCCTAACCCAACTGTTCTACCTGCCGTACTGCCTAAGACCTACTGAGTGACCCTGACTGTTTATCTCCCAAGGCTGCCAGACCTCGACTTTCTCTTCATGTAGTGCAAAGTTATGACTGCATTGAAGTGTCTGTATGTGGCAGTCTGAGTCACCTCACCTGGACCAGTTGGTCTAGTAGCCCTGATGATGCTGCAGTGGGCACCACTGCAAGCCAGTAATGCCATGGGCACAACAAAGTCTCTGATGGATTTGGCCTCTCTGAGAAGAGTGGCAGCACTTCTGAAGCAAAATGACAGGCCTCATGGGACGGCAGTACATTTGAAAAAGGCCAATTTTCACCACCAGTCCTGTTGGGCAACACTCAAAGGTGCCAGAAGGTGCTTCATGTCTCAGCGGGGTAGCAGAATTGAGGGGCAGAAGTGTCCCCATGGTGCTGTGGGAGTGGAGACATGACAGGCTATACTACTTCTGCTTAGAAACCTGCAATACCTCCTTCAGGCTCTGTCTCGGGGGGGGGCTGGTGAAACTTGTTTCTCCACATCATTGTCAGTTGTGAGCTGTTGCCAGAGTGTAAGATTGATGTCCTCTGTGTGTGTCCTGGGTTTCTGCTCCTGCTTGACAGGAGTGCTCTGCTGAGGACTCTCTAGCTCCAGACCCAGTGACCGAGGCTGTTGTGGAGTCTAACTTTAGGAGGTCTTATGTATTTCTCAAGTAGAATATTGATTTGCTCTGAAACTTTCTCATCTCTGTGTCTCTTGGACTCCTCCATGGAATGTTCCTTCAAGGCAGGCCTGTGAGTACCAGAACGCTGTGCTGCCATTCAGCGAGACCTAGACAGGCTGGAGAGTTGGGTAGGGAGAAATTTAATTAAATATAACAAAGGCAAGTGTAGTCTTGCATCTGGGAGAGAACAACCCTGTGTAACAGTATAGGTTGGGGACTGACCTGTTGGAAAGCAGCGTAGGGGAAAGGGACCTGGGGTCCTGGTGGACAGCAGGATGACCATGAGCCAGCAATGTGCCTTTGAATCCAAAAAGGCCAATGGCATCCTGGGCGTATTAGAAGGGGTGTGGTTAGTAGGTCAAGAGGTTCTCCTCTAATCTGCTCTGGTGAGGCCGCATCTGGAATATTGTGTCCAGTTCTGGGCCCCTCAGTTCAAGAGGGATAGGGAACTGCTTGAGAGAGTCCAGCACAGAGCCACAAAGATGATTAAGGGAGTGGAACATCTCCCTTATGAGGAAAGGCTGATGGAGCTGGGTCTCTTTAGTTTGGAGAAGAGGAGACTGAGGGGTGACCTCATTATGTTTATAAATATGTAAAGGATGAGTATCAGTAAGATGGAACCAGGCTTTTCTCAGTCTCAAACAATGATAGGGCGAGGGACAACGGGTGCAAGCTGGAACATAGGAGGTTCCACATAAATATGTGAAAGAACTTCTTCCTGGTGAAGGTAGCAGAGCAATGGAACG
The DNA here is from genome assembly GCA_025331215.1 of Actenoides lindsayi. Lineage (NCBI taxonomy): Eukaryota > Metazoa > Chordata > Aves > Coraciiformes > Alcedinidae > Actenoides > Actenoides lindsayi. Next base: position 33,124 of record WTSP01024747.1, on the reverse strand, counting down.
GGCTGCCCAGAGAGGTTGTGGAGTTTCCTTCTCTGGAGGCTTTCAAAACCCTCCTGAATGCATTCCTGTGTGACCTGCTCTAGGTGATCGTGCTCTGGTAGGAAGATTGGACTAGATGATCTTTTGAGGTCCCTTCCAATACCTAACATTCTGAATTCTGTGACTGAGCAGAAGGAAGACCAGAACACCAGTGGGATGACTTGACCTTGACAGTCGAGAAAATAGTATTTAGGTGACTAGGACAGCAGATGGAAGGGGTTAGACAGAATAGTACTCTGTAAAGAAAAGCAGTTGTGATTGGGCTGTACTGGAAGGACCATTTACCACTTTTCAGCTCATCTCCCAGCTTTCTCCACAGTAATATGTTCTTAACTACAGTATACGTAATCGAAAGAAACTTATTCTTCTTGTGGCCTAAAAATGGAAACCCAAAACAATTGGAAAACTTTGGTATTTGCTTATTTGGGCTACAGCTCTGCCTTAGTGAAGTAAGGAATTCTACTTATCTCCAGAAAGGTAAGAAAGTTAATTCAATAATATTAAAGACAGTTCTGAGAACCACAGAAGAGCCAACTAGGAAATGAACATTTGTGAATTTGGCGCAGTGTTAAACGGAACCCACTGGAACATGGTCTGAAGCTGCACAGTGAAACTGTTAAAGCTGATCATTCAGCAGACATCAGCCCTATTTTGCACTGAACAAAGCAAGCATCATATGGAAAATACAGTGTGTAATCGTGCAATAAAAACCTGTATCGTAACACATAGAAAGAGTATAAGGTAACATGGCAAACGTTAATTCTAACACTTATCTTCAGAGTTACTGCATTTGTAACTCAATTTTATTCTAATGTAGCTTCTTGGATAAAATATTGGTATATATGCTAGCAAAAAAGAAATTCAAAGCAGACAGCGGGATGTCATTTTTCCCCTCTGTGGAATGTCATGTTTGGAATGGCCCAGTAGGCAAAGGCGAATACATAATGGTTATTCAGAAAGCAATTAGATTCTGACCGCAGGGAAATGTTTTCTGAATGGATTGAGCTTTAATAGAATAGACCCAATAATCTTTTTTTATTCCTCCATTTCTTATATAAGGAATTTTTTTTTCCTTAGAATTAAGATCTGGGTTAATGATGAACACATAATTATACTCCACACATTTCTTCACTATGAACTCCTACATATATCTTAATAAGTACAATAGCTGCATTCTAAGATAGATATAAATAAAAAGGTGACTAAAGAGATTTAGAGGTAAATGACTTTATACATGCCCTTAACTACAAGCACACTTATTATGCTAGTGAATTTTTAGCCTTTTCATTTACAGACATAGGGTATCACAGGAGTAGTCACTGTTTTGGGCTGCTACAAACAACAAAGGCAAGTAGTAGCCCAAGACATAATTAAAAGGAATTTATTTGCCTTCAAGCAAATTCTAATGATTTAGAAATCTCACACCTTCTTGTGTTGTTTCTTTCAGTTCTAAGACATGAGACATTACACTCTGTTTAGAGACCTAATAAATACCAGGCCTAATTCTGCTCTCAACAACACGGGGGATCTAAAAGCAAAGGCAAGAGTGCTCAGGTGGGTTATGTAAGCCAACACTGCTACCAGATCTCACCAGAAGCTAGTCAGCAGTGGAAAAGAATAAGGCTGCTATAAATTAGTGTTTGATAATGTAAGAAAAGTTAAGTCTTTACAACATCTGTAATCTGTACACCTCTGTAATGTCAAATGCTAAATATCGACATTACCTGAATCACCAGTGATAGGCAAGATTACATAGTAACAGAGCACAGGCAGTACAGACACTGAAGGAGGGCAGAGAGAAGGGAATAAAACAGGGGTTTTGTTATTTTTCTTATAAACATTCTCCAACCAAGGACAGGCTGACAATTTGCCCCACCTAAAAGGTGCAAGACAATACAGAAGTAGTTTTGTTTCTTGGTGCATCAAAGCCAGTCCCCTGTGTTTGGTAGTGATCAACAGCTGAGGTGTGAGTGAAAATGCCTGAGGTTACATCATCTCTTTTTTTTGATACCAGGTATAATATAAGGTGGATAAATCTCCTTTCTTCCTACTTTGTTATATTATTTCTTCTTTGAAAGTGGGGGGGAAAAAAAAAAAAAAAGTCTATGTCATATGTCATTCAATACATCTTCATATCTGAGACACCAGAGTATCTGCAGTCCAACTCAGTTTTGAGGTTTATGATGATTTTAAAGAAAAAAAAATAAAATAATTCCTTGCTTTGGTAGCAGCATCTGTAAGAATATTTATTCTGTAGCAAACAGTACCTAGTTATTAACTAGAAGTGGTTTTCATGTTATTAGTGACATGCAAATAGTGAATGAATTCTAATCATAAAGGTTGTTCCTATGAACCATGAAACACCTGCTTGGACAGACACCAAAGTTAAAATACATGAATGATAGCACAAGTCATCAAGTGATAAGATCTTGCTCTTGTGAAGTGTTCTTCACTGGAATGCTCAGATCATAAAGCACATTTAAATGGAAATCAATACTATGGGAAAACAATTGGAAAGCTGGTAGACAGAGAAGTGGATGTACCCTGCCAGACAACAGGTCAGTGGGAGTGGTGGGAAGAAAATCTGTGTCTCAATTCCCTGTTCAGTTTTCTGTCCATCACACTGCTGCAGACTGCTCTTGTTTAATGTTGCAGTTTTTAAGATAGAAATTTATAGAGACAAATGCAAATAGACCAAGAGAAAAATAATCCTTGTGGACCATCCTGTCAAATTATTACAATACTGTGATGGAATTTTGTACACTAAAACCCAACATCCTCCACAACACCAGCTGAGAATTCCAGTAACACGTGACAGAACTATGTTTTATGATGTTCAAATAATGTGTGAAAGAAAATGTATTCTGTAAATGTTTCTACAGTCACTCTTCAGCATATAACCACCTACAGAAGGAATTATCAGGATTACGTTCAGGTATTTCTGATGTGTGTATATATTGTCATCCTCTACACAAGTCATTTTTAAGAAGTGATGGAAGAATGTGACAAGTGTGTTTTCATTTATTTTCTGTCTCTCTGAAATGGTATGTAATGGTTTACTGCCTCTTCCTCCTTTCTTTATAATGGCTTATTTAATCAGAAGCTAATAGTCTAGTGAACAAAAGTGTTCAAAAGCCCACAGAAGTGTGTGTAGTCTCCTGCCTTTTGTAGGCAGGCCAAAATAAAATCAACTGTGAGGATGTGAGGGCTGCTGATCTGAAACTGGAAAGACAGCTTCTCGAATGCTTTTGATATATACAATATCTGTGTACTATGGATGTTGAAGTTTACCTCATTTATGATCTCTCCTCTAAATCTCTCTGAGCCCACTGGGTTGGATCTGTGAAGGTCCCTAAATGCCTGCAGCATGACTGAGGTAGTGTTTAAGTGCTAACTTCAAAATGTGCAAATCTCAAACATTTCACATAGCTCTACAGACATATGAAGTCTGTAGATATTTAAACTTTCACTCATTCATTTTCCAAGCAACTTAAAGTTCTGCTTCTGGGCCTTCTCAGAAACACCAATCAAGCTCTACAGTTAGGTCTCCCCCCTGTGTTCGTTGTCTGAAGGTCGTGATCCAGTTGCTGTGCTCACTTCATGAGCACTTATAACCTCTTATGACAACTGCCACTTCTGTTTGGAAACTTGGCTAGCAGAAACTTCCCAGAGCTTATATACAACTTGTCCTGGAGTGTAGATGCCTTAATGAAGGGCAATAAGGGGTTGCTAGCAGACAGGAAGAAGAAAGGAACAACTTTTTCCTGTTTCCTCAAAAGTACCTTGGGGTATACCTACAAAGAATATGGTTGATAAACAATTGCTGTATATGGCTTTAAAAGGAATATTTACTTATTTATTTATTTTCAAATCTTGGTTATAAAATTAGTCATTTCTTTGTAGAAAGAGTGGAATGATATTTCTATTTGAATTATTTTTTTTCATGTTTCCTAGACACAATAGGGATTATCAGCAGTTTAAAAAAAAATCCTCTGCAGTGTTTCTGAAATGTTCTCTGTGGTCATCCAAGCTTCAAAGAGCTTCTTATTAAACAAAGAGAATAGCAGAGAAGGCAATTTTATGCCATCCATAGGATATAGCTATGCAGCAAATTTTTTTGAAAAGTGCTTTATAGTGGATGCAGATATATCTGCTTTATACAGATAGAGACAGATTTTAATAGTGGGTTTTAGAGAAGTACAAGAAGCTCCTAAGGCAGTGTCCTCTCTTCATTCCTATTCCAACCTCAGTCTTAGTTGTTCTTAGATGCACCAGAAAATGAGTCAATGACACTTAAATCATCTCTACACTGAAGACAGGGAAAAACCTGCAATAACCAACAAGTCTGTTGCCTCATGATGTGTAAATGCATTACCTGAGTAACTACACCATCATCCTTCGTATAAACCTTGCTTACTGTTCCTGACTCTTCTTTCTCTAGTCTTCCTGACTTCTACTGTATCTCATTCTTAGATAAAATCTGAAATTTAATGGATACTTTTAGTATACTCACATTTCCAGATTCAAAGCCAAAGTGTAAGTAGGTTCTTCATAAACTATAAGCTGACTTTCACCATTTTACACATGGTAAAATATTAAATGTATTTATTATATGAACATATTGTTGAAAGAATTAGTCTTGAAATCACGGATCATGAACCAGAGGTCACAAATTAGCCACCAAATGTACTCTGTGGCCTTTATCTTCTGTGATAATCCTGGAAAATGTTTTATGGTTAATATTAATGCACTCCTTGGGTCAATTTTGAGCTGAAATTTGTCATGCATCATTAATTTACAAGTCTAAACATGACCTGATATTAATTACTACTTCACCACAGCCAAAAATTTAATAAAGCTATAGTGTTATTCCTGTTCTCCATCTCTACCTATAACTGACTACTGAATATTTGGTACTCAGTGCTCATTTCTTCTCATACTTCGAATTTGTTGGTATTTTTCCTAGTAAATACAGACTACAATATGAAGCGTGCAATTATTATATTCATTCTTTAACCTTTTGCGTGGTATTTGACACCCACAGAGATTTTCCCAGCTCTGGGAATTGTTGAGTCAGTGTTGTCCCAGCTACAGACCAGCAACCACAGCTAATGTTTTCAAAGCTGTCAGGACCTGTGCTATTAAATCCATTATTTATACTCTTAGATAAAAGTGTTATGATTTCTAGAAACAACAAAAAAAACCCCAACAATAAATTCCTGACTGAAATCAATGAAGATTAGTTATTCCTGATCAGCAAATAGAAACAATAGTCTATGTATACTTCCATGTATTTTTGTCTAGTCATACTGCCTTCATGAAACAGCCTGATACATTAGAAAAGCAGCTCTTAAACTTGGGATTAATATTTCACAGCAGTTGCCAAAGGGAGACCATAATCCAGGTCATACCAATAAACAAATTGCAACCAGTATATCAGAGAACAGATGTCTAATAGTTTAGAAATTAATGTGCGTGGATAAAAATACCAAACTGTAACATGGCTTTACATTTTTTTCTTTATATACTTAAATAATTTGAGAATATTTTCATTCTAGAGCCAACAGATAGCTTTGTAAAGGCTGATAAAAGAAAGAGGAGGAAGACTACTGTCAAAAAGTTTGTCCTTAAAGAATTGCCTGGAGGACATGGTGGAAGATGTGACACCTTCCCATCACACAGCTAAGAGGTGACAGTTACTTCCTTCATGGCAGTGACTCCTTGGCCTTTCCTGCCACCCTGGCCCTTCTTTCTGTTATTGCAGAACGTTGAGGGGAAGGCTGCAAGTGCAACTCTGATCTCCCAGCCCTGCGAGCTCAGAGCTCTCAGCCTCCACTCAAGTTGCAAGGAGAAGGGAGGGGAGGAGGAGGAAAGCACCCTGAAGTCGGGTGGGGTAGTAGCAAGGGCAAGACACAGTCATCTTCACCCTGTACCCAAACAGCAGCTGGCAGGAGGTACCATCATCCTGCCTTGGAATCAGGTCTCTGATTTAGCCTACCACACCTATTTAAGCCTCCTGGGTTTGTTTCCTTTGCAGCAGTAATGCAGCCTGGCCAGTCTGGCTGACCTCAACTTGCAAGCTACAGCTGAGAGTCTCATTATAGCTCCTGGTGACATGCTGTACTTTTATATCAAGAGCTGAAATAACAAACTCAGTTCATGCAGGGGGCAGAGCTTTGGACTCATCTCTGCTTGAGAAGCCTGGTTATTTATTAATTATATTTAAAGTTTTATAACAGCTTAAAAGGAATGTGAGCCAGAGGCAACACTTCCAGTGAAGCCTCCCTTGTGCAATGCTTGTGTAATTTTCTTGGTTTAGCGATGGCTTGTGCAGCTATGAAAAGCTCCAGCCTGTTCGTTTCTCTGATGCCTCCACTGGTCCTACTGATTTCTTCATCCCTTGAAAGGGGAGAGTTCTGACAGACAGACCCCCAGAAGCACTACTTCATTGTGAAATCCCAGTGCATGGGTGTCTAACAGGCAGAACAATACAAAATCTTGCCCAATCATTTTCTAAGGAAGATCTGTAAGATTCCTGCCTTTGGATACCCACTCAGGGAAACTGGAGAGAATGCTTTGCAAGCTGCTTTCCTTCTCCTTGAAATCCCACTTGCCATAACAAGGCAATTGTGGTTGGCAGACTGCAGGTTCCAAGTTTCTGATTCAGACCCTGCCAAGATTAGAGTATCAAAGGGTGGTGTAAGCAAATGAGTTCAGGTTAGTTAAGAATTTATGTATACCGGCTTGTTGAGTTGGGAAAGGCCTTCATAAATGGATTTATGATTTGCCAGGGCCTTGGTGTAAAGCAACCATTTACTCGGTACTGGGCAATTCTGAAGTAGAAATTCCCTGGTGTGAGTTGTTTGGAGTTCAAACCACTTCATGGAATGGGAACAGGGGAAATTGATTTTGGCTGAGCCTATCTGGGGCACGGATAACTAAGGAGCGGCCTCTGCCATAGGGCTAGTTGTAAAGGTACCTGGTGTTAATCACGTCAGTGAGTCTGCTCCGGGTTTCCTCTGGCAGAGCATCCCCAGAGCCTGCCCCACTGCGGGGCAGCTGCTGGCAGCTACAGCCATCTGCTGGCTTCTTCCTGCATCCTGAGGGTTCTGCGCTGCCTCCTGCAAGGCACAATGAGATTGGCTCTTAATCTTTCATACCGCCAATGCCTCTTTTAAACAAACTTCACCTATTTAATTGGAGAGCAAGTTCTCCTTCTGAGAATCTCATCTGAGATTGTTATTGCCTGTGTTCTATTTTTATGTACGTTCCCTCTCTTACACAAGCCAACAGTCACTTCCAGATACTTAATGCATATTAGCTAATGAAAACATTGCAGTTTTGCTAAGCATATTAGTATAACCATGCCCATTTTGCAGCGGAGACTACTGATAAGTCAGGTGAAGGTTCAAGGTCTCTCAGCAGCAGCATTGGAATGGACTCTTGTTTGACCGTTCTTGCCTACACAGTGTGATACTGGCTTGTGTTTCTTGAGATGCTGGCTCCAAGGAAGGAGAGGCTGGGAGATAAGATGTGCTGAACCCCCTTCAGGAATATGTGAGGAATCCTTAAAAATCATTTCACCCTCTGTCCTTCCTTACTGCTGAATTTAGCTTCACAGGAGTGCAAGCAGGGAAAAGCAGATCTAAGAAACCCGACAAAAATTGACTGTATTGCAGATGAGCTGCGGGTTCTATTTTGATTAAATGGATTTGCATAGCCAGTATCAGCTATATCCTAGTGTATTTTAAAAGTTGTTAATCAATTAAGAAGTGCTTAGAAAATTATATGCAAGCTAAATAAAATAAGGCATAGGAAGTCATGCTTAAGGGAGTGGCTCCTGAGAGGTTTCTTCAGCTTGCTGTATAGATAAAATGCCATCCTGCTTCAATGAGGCCTTATCAAGATAAGCCAGTAAGTGACTGCTTTGATTTTAGCAATAAAAGATATTATCTGTGCTTCTTGATTTCTTTTAAATTAACATGCAGCTTTCTGTAGTAATGTTACATGTTCCATAAACAAACGCAGCAAAGGTAACAAATGTTAATTGGGCCTACTAAACTCAATTTAATACAATATAATAATCCACACCTTTTGGTTTTTCCCTTCCCGTGTTGCTGATTGTGCCATTACTCCCCTATTCCTCTGCTTGGTGCACTAACCCTTCAGCTGCACCATTAATTTAATTTTTCCTAGGAAAGAAACCTCTTCCTGGCCCTTTACGCATCTCTTCACATCTTTGGCCTTTGGTGCTATCCAAATGAGTAAAACTGAAACACCTTGTCCTAGAGCTGTTGCTGTCTGTCTAAGACTGTTACAAAAAGGAAGTGGATGAACAAACTGACTGTGGTGGCAACAAGGAAATAAAAAAAGACAGCTGTGACCAGTTTCAGTCTCTTCCTGCCGGCTCCCTGTTGCAGACATCCTCCTAGTAATACCACTATAAGTCTACTTCCTAATCAAGGTTCAAGCCTGCACATCATCCTTGTCCTCTCTGATGTGTCTGTTGCCCTTGACACTACTATTAAATACTTGTCCTTTGATACTTTGTTGTATTGGACATCATGACTTTTCTACGCTCTTTTTCTCTTGGTCTACACTTTGTCTCAAGCATCTCTCCCCAAAGCTTTTCCTCCCGCCTCAAAGTGTAGCCCCTTCAAAACTTTCTGGTGCTTCTTCCCCTTCACCCTCAGTTCTCTCTCCTTGGGTGACATCTTCTGCTGATGTGGATGCAGTTATTACCTCTATGCCAACTACCTTTAAAATCCTTATCTACTGCTGATCTTCTGCACATTGGATTCGCACCTCACTGCTTCCACAGTGCTACAACCTGACAGGCAGCTTGCTACCGAGCTTACTGGGATCCAGGAAAAGAACTCATTAAAAACCAAACCCAACAACACAGCTTTCCCTTGCATTCTGGCCAGCAGCCAGTGTGTGTGTCAATTTTAATGTCTTTGATATTTAAATTTAGCTCTCTCTTACTGTTGATACCATTTGGCACAATATCATTCCCAAAGCTGTTCATCAGGCATCTCTTTGCTACAGTCAAACCTTCCCAGGAATTCGCTAATGTGAATAAAAAAATGTAGGGGTGAGTGAACTATTGGTGCTGTCCTAACTGGCTAAAGGGACAATTTTCTTGATTTGACTCTTATTTCTCTTCTTTCTGCTGTTTGTGTGTTTGTCTGCCATATCAAAGCTTCCCCTCTAGTCAATGGCTGTCTTCAGTAGTTCATGATGTATCTTCAGTCTTCTCAGATAATTAATGTGTGTTAGTGCAGTTCTTTCACAGAAATAAAAGAATAAAGGTATTTTAGTAACAGGACAGTATGACTACACAACTGCAATGTTGAGATGCGGTATCAGAGGCAGATGTGTTATCTGCCTGAGAATGTTGTACTTCTAGGTCCCAGATTTGACACTAGTTGTGAAATGTAGTGCCAACTGGACTAAAACTTCTCACATGACTTAAGAAGAGAAAAAGAAAAGTTAGCTGACAGCTAGACTCAGATTCTTTGGGTGCTTTCAGGTGTTATTTTTTTGTGCTTTTTGTTGGATTTTTTTTTAGCAAATGTCAACCTTTCAGAGTTGTGCAAGTATTATCTTAATGTATTTCTTACATTATGAATTTTTCTTCATTGAGATTGCTAATTTCTCTATTGAGAAAGATCTGAGAACTGACTACTCTCTGTTTATGAGGACTGAATTCTGTAATTTTTGAGGTATTACAGAATGCTGAAGTCACACAAGTGGGACTTGAGTGATTATATGTAATTTTAGGTGTGTTTGACCAAAACATAGGTGTTATTGCTTGTAATAAATACGTTTTTTAAAAAGAGAAAATTAGTGACGGCTACTTAGACGTTGCCAAAACCTGAAGATGTTTATCATGCCTTGATACCAACATTTGTCATTACAGCACCTGGATAGTTTGAATTTGGACAGAAACCCCACTGGGATTCAGGGAACCATTTTTTTGCCCCTCCTATTTTACCTGCAGGATTTGATATATTGTATATGCTGACATGCAATTCCATACAGCCATGGATGGAAGAGTCTGCCTTTTTTCTTGTAGCAGCTCAGAAGGGAGGCATTCACCCAGACCTAATTCTTCTCCAGTTTTTACCCCAGGAGATTGAAGTGGCTAGGTAAGTGCTACAATCACACAGCTATTCACAGAAGAAATTCTAAACTCTGTTTTCCATAAAATGCTAAAATACTAATAAGAGTTGGGCACAACATCCATTTCTTGAATGCTCTAATGATGATATTGTAGTATCATACTCATTTGCTCTCCTTGTCCTGATGAATATTCAGGTATGCCATACAAAGCAGAACTTCCACAGGGGACCAGAATATCCTGCAGTAGATGGGTAGCATCAAAGAGGAGGGAACTCTGGATTTCAACCTTCTCATGAATAATGGCACCTGGACTGTGGTGTCTCACATCCTGTGTGTCTTATCCAGGCAGCTAGACAATTACCCTGAACATTAGGTAAATGGGCTGATGACCTTCATTCTGTCTCAAAGAAGTTCTTCTCAAGAGGAGAATTACACTTCAGTATGGGCTGAATCAGAACCCCAAGTGCAAATGGTAGGAAAACAGGAGGTACAGTAAAGCTCTCATTGATTAAGTCTTGTAACTAGAAAACTAATCTTTTATGAATGACTGCCAAAAAAAAAAAAAAAGCTCCCTTTTCTCATGGCACCAGCCCTTTTCTGTTTATTAAAGCCTTACTAAGCTGCAGAGAAACCTGCTCCTTTTAGCTCCTTAGAACTACCCAGCAAGAACTTTAGCAGGGGATACTTCAAAATGCAATTTACATTCATTTTATGTAGCAAGTTTGGCAGATATAAAAATTCATTGGTTCTTTCGGCAACAGCTCAAGAACAGTGTTAGTTCTGGTTACCTATGACTTGTTCTGTATTGCATCTTGTTCTTATACACTGCTTGTTCACAGTATAATCCAAAGTCTGTTAGATTTAGCGGGAGCTGTGTTGTTGCTTCTGTAGCTCAACTGGAGAGTTCTTCTTATGGTGCTTTAAAAGCTCTGTAGATATACAAGCAGGAAAGTTTCACTCTGAGAAGACTGCTTCACATTAATTATTGAACACTTATTAATATTCATAAGGGACCCAATTATCTGGGAAAGTCATAGTGATCTTATTTGCTGATTAGCAAAGAAAACACTGACATCATATTTTTCTTAAGTTCACCTTGTTGACTAAAATTTGTGTCAATGAGCAAGTGCAAGGTTAAGATGGAATAAGAGGGTAACTCACTGGTGAGATAAAAATTGCTGAAGTGGTAGAAATGCAACTGAGTGATTTTTTCAGCAGGTAAGAATCACAGAGCCCTATGTTAATTTAGTTTGGAAGGACCTCTGGAGGTAGACTGGTCTAATTCCCCCATCAAAGCTCGGCCAAATTCAAAGTTACTTTCCTCAGGGCCTGCAGGTGACACTGCAGTGGTAACAAAAAATGAAACAGGAAATGCTCGAACAAAGGATGTAGATATAATTAGGTATAAAAGGCATACTTAAGGCTGGTTCTTTGGAGTTTCATCCAGAGAAAACTGTTTTTCGAAGTCATCAGGCTGTTCTGTTTGGCCAGGCAGAGTTAAAAGTAAGCGAGATAAGAAGGTGAAACCTTATCTAAAATGAGTGCTTTAATTCTGATCATAGGGGAAGGTCTTCTAATTTTTGCTAAAATAAATCTCAGGCTTCCTAGAAAAACGACAGTGATTCAGGACAGCCATGGATGCAGCAAGTAGAAACTAGGCCTTATTTAACAATTCAATTGAATAGTCAGCATCCCCAAAAGCTCTGGATCACTGACTGAAGGACCACTGCAGAAGTGGCTTGTGGGACACAACTGCCTCAGGTCTCTGGGGATGAGAAGAGAGTTTCACAGCACAAATGTCCAGGGAGAGTGGCCAAGATGTACCAATGTCTTCCTGAGACCCAAGGTGTGATGAGCAGCAGCCCTACATGCACAAATATCACCATGTAACGCAGCACAGCACTTCCTGCTACCACACACACCTTCTGGCACATATTTCCACTGCTCTCCATCCTGTACAGTAAAGCCAGAGAGTATTAGTTTATTCCCACCCCTGGAAAGGGTCACCACCTTGAGATTTTATCCAGGATGCCTTCAACCTTGTTACAGCTCTGCCCGCTGCTGTTTATCTGACTCAAGTTGAGGGTGAGAATCAAAGGCAAGTGAAGTTCTTGTGGGAGCTGACCTTGTTCAGCAGGGCTCTGCCATCTTCAGACAACATTCAGGTTGCCTCTCTACAGCAAGAATAGGCTGACTCGGTGCAAAAAACAGACTCAGTGTTTTCCAGTCCAAAAAACTGGATTTTGGTTTCTAGTATTTCCACACTGAGAATGTTGCCATTTTTGCAGCCAAGACTGGGCTAATTTGACAGCTGTGAGGAACAGCTGGGATTTTTTTCCTGTATCACCTACAGTTTTTGAAAACCCCAAATTTAAAAGATCAGGAAACAGATTTTGTGAATGCCTAATTTCTCCTTACATTTGCTTCTTATTTTTTCTGCCCATTGTTTGCTTTATGTTTTGAACTATCCACGTCAGCACAGCTTTATTGACTGTGCATGTTTTGTTATTCAGGTATGATGTATTGGTGATGAAATTTTTGGGATCTGCCAGCTATTTTATTGTCTCAAGCTTTAATTTTGAAATGAAGGATTAAAAAGACTGCCAGTCAGAAAAGCATGTAAAAGTCTGATTAAAAGGTTCTTTTTCCAGTGGTAGTTTTTGAATTTGTGTAAGAACCATAGACAGAATTTTGTAATTTCTGAAATATTTACCAAAACATACAATAATTATTTTTGTGATGTGACCTCACCAACACGACGTTTATCAAAAGACTACTGTGGGTTCAAAGGGAAGATTCTGAATAATATTGTGTTTATAAAATAACTAAATTAATCTCAAATAGCATCTTCTCCATGCTGTTTTGAATTTAAAGCATTAGACATTCAGACTACCAACCTGAGAAGATCAGCTTGAATAGCCCCTCAGTCCAGAGCTGTTTACAATTGAACAGGAACGTGCACAGCCAGAGGTAAGGAAGATAAATTCAGAAAGGTTTAGCAGTTGGAGAAAGAAAAAAATAAAGAGGATGGGGTATGGCCTGTGAGCTATGAACATTAACAACAGAAAGGCAGAGGAAAAGACTTATGGGTGTAATCTTCAGAAGAGGCTGAAAGATGGTCTTTCTGTGCCTAGACCTTGGAGTCACATACCCCAGATTTTATGGGCAATGAAACTTCTTCCCAACGTTTGCTGCTTCTGCTTACACAGAAACAGGACTTATGCACATTTTTTGCGAATTAACAAGGGTATACTAAAATCATATCTAATTTCTATCAGCAGTTTTTATTCAAGTAGAAAAAATCCACGCAAGGCCTTTAAATTGGACGACCCACTTAAGTGAAAAGGGCAACAGTAGCCAACGACGGCTCAAATGAAAAACTCTTCAATAGCTCTTGAAATGCTTTGAAGAGTTGACTTTTAGTTGACATTTTGCTCTGTGATGGTCACATAGTCAACTAAACCATGAAATTACATTTCTGTTTATTCTCAAATACTGAAGAACAATGTGTGTGAGTGATTATGCACAATAATACAAGACTGAAAGGAGAATTGCTCAAACTGATCTCCAAAGCAGGCAAATCTGGACACTGCAGAAAAAGAAACTGAAAAGGTTTGGGAAAGAAATAAATTAGAATTGTCAGAAAGTCTGAAAATGGACTAGAGATCTCCGATGCATTTGGTACTGCTACAGCAAAGGCAGGACTTCACATAATGGCAAGTCTACAGTGTGAATGGCAAATGCAAAAGAAAATTTTAGGGAAACAAGTTTCTGAATTCTTGACATGAATGAATACCTGACACTTGGGAGACACTGAGAGGAATCTTGGGGTTTTTTGGAAGTTGAACATACATGTGCGTGCATACAGGTATTGTTTATTTTCAGACAGAAAATTTTAAAAACTGTGCAAAGTTAATAAAATGAAACACCCATTTCCTTCAGAAACAAATGACTGATTCAACGTTTTCACAGATGACAATAAATCAGATTAAAACAGGATTTTCTTGCAGCTGCAGCTTCACCTTTAGGTCTCTGACACATACACAGTGACAGATTAAATCTGGTTGGCTGAAATGGTTTTGTCTTTGGCTGTCTGCCAGACCTTTAAGGCAGAGCTAATGTCACAGTGTTTTAAATCTAAAATCTGAAACCAAACTAACCCTAAAGACAACTTGCCTTATCACAGTAGCCTAAAAACTGTGGCAGTCCAAAAGCTGCATCACTTGCCATTTATTTATCCCACAGCAGGGTGAGGCACATATGTGGGGTGGGCTGAATCTGCCATCAATTTTCATCTGCCATCGCATTGTGTTCAAGCATTAACGAGTTCTGCTGCTGCCAGAGGAGAGGAAACTTCAGCCAAGAAATGTCATTGGACCAGACAATCTTGAGAAAAATTGTTCAGTCTGATCTGTGAGGAAAAACACACTGAAAACTGAGCCAGGGAAGCTGAAGTTTGTGAGTGAGATCAGTTCTGTATAAAGTATTAATTTATCTTTAAATATTTAGTCCATCACCTGTATTTGGGAACAGGATGTAAAGGAGCCAAGCAATACCCTTATTCGTGTAGTTAACTATTTTTCTTTATAGCACAGTAGCATGAATGTGGCCAAAACTATTTAGACCTTAGCTACTGACTTCTGCAGCAGAACTGCCCACTAATTCAGACACTCCCTGCGTGGTCTGCTTGTCATTACAATCCCTTGCATGGTTTTGAATGTGAAATCAGGACTTCTCTGGGACCTTCTATTTGACTCTGGCTCCAAATAATGAGAATGCCTGCTGCTGTCCCACACAGGGGAACTTAATGGACAGACTTCAGTTGACTTGCTTCTAATGACCATGTTTTGTCTTTGTTACTCCCTCAGTAAAGTCGGAGCACTGTTTTCTCAGACCAGATCTTCCAGGAATATTTGCATTGCTACAGCCCATAAGTAATTACAGACCAGGATTCCTCAAATGCCAGAATACGGGCTGTGTTCAGGCTGGACTGTTGGAATGGGTCCAGAGGAGGGCCACAAAAATAGTCAAGAGGGCTGAAGCACCTCTCCTATGAGGAAAGGTTGAGAGAGTTGGGCTTGTTCAGCCTGGAGAAGGCTCTGGGGACACCTTATTGTGGTCTTTCAATGATTAAAGTGGGCTTATAAGAAAGATGGACAAAAGCTTTTTACTAGGGTTGGAGTGACAGTTTTAAACAATAGGTTTAAACTAATAGAGGGTAAATTTAGATTAGACATAAGGAAGAAAATCTTTACGACAAAGGTAGTGACACTCTGGGACAGGTTGTCTGGAGAATTTGTGGATGTCACATCACTGGAAGTGTTTGAAGTCAGGTTGAATGGGGCTTTGATCAAAAGAAGAAAGAAGAGCCTAGAAAAAGGGGTCCTCTTCCATTTGACTGTCTACAGCAGTTCCCTTTTACTAACATCTGTTTTCCACCTACTCTTTATTGCTATAGTCTGGGCTTGGATGTGAGGAATCATACAATCATACAATCACAGAATACTCTGGGTTGGAAAGGACATTTAAATGTCATCTAGTCCACCCCCACTGCAGTGAGCAGGGACATCTTTAACTAGATCAGGATGCTTAGAGCCCTATCCAACCTGACTTTGAATGTTTCCAGGGATGGGGCATCCACAGCCTCTCTGGGCAACATGCTCCAGTGTGTCACCACCCTCATTGCAAAAATTTCTTCCTTATATCTAGTCTAAATCTACCCTCTTTTAGTTGAAAACCATCACCCCTTGTCCTGTCACAACAGTCTCTGCTAAAAAGATTGTCCCCATCTTTCCTGTGGGTCCCCTTTAGATACTGGAAGGCCACCATGAAGTGTCCCTGGAGCCTTCTCTTCTCCAGGCTGAGAGAACAACCCCAAATTTCTCAGCCTGTCTTCACAGGAGAGGTGTTCCAGCCCTCTGACTGTTATTGTGGTCCTCCTTTGGACCCATTCCAACAGGTCCATGTCTTTCTTCTGCTGGACACAGTCCTTCAGGTAGCACTTAGGTTTTGCATTTTGGATTTTTCCTAATATTTCATTTAGTTAGTATCCCTTGGCATTTTATAGATACTCATGGGGTATCTCAGGAGCATGAGGAGAACTCATTCCTTCATTAACACTAATTTCCTCTCACACTGGTAAACAGCTGGTTTTGAAACCATGAGAGAAAACAAATTCATAGAATTAACTTCCAGGGGACACAGTCATTTAAGCTGTCACATATAATACAAACCATCTTGTGTCAACCAGTTACCTCTGTATTTAACCCAATTACTTGTGTTGAATAAAGGATGCTTGTGGTTGGCTGAAATATATACAGTGTGGCACCTGATTTACAGACATAAAGAGATGGCTCTATCATCTCTCCTGAGTCAGTGCCAGCTATTAAACTCAGCATCAAACTTCTGGGCCTTACCCCTCATTTGAATGACTCTGGATCAGCATGCTACTCAGCTGGCAGCCACTGCTGCTTGTTTGAAGAACCCATGGACACATGGGATTTTTTTACCCAAAGGTGTTTCTCTGCTATAACTCAATCACTTCTCAGTCATTTATTTGGCAAATTCAACACAATTACTTTCTTGAATATCCCAGTGAAATGCATTTTCTCCAGTCTAAAAAAAATCAGGTGTGGTGCTCTTTTGCTCATCTGTTTTTTCAATTTTTCTGGTTGATTTTTGCCCTTGAGAACACAAATTCCCACAAGCCATTCTGGTATCATTGTCAGCAATCCCACACGCTGCAGTAAAATCATCTCACTTTTCCTACTCACTCTGCTAGTACATCCAAAGATCACTGCTTTCATACTTCTTGCTCCAGCACTGTCATTGATACGCTTAAGGATTTTCACAGTTGCTTCTTTCCACAGCACAGTCCCTCATTTTATATGGACTGAAGTGTCAGGAGACTTTCAGAGACTTGTGACCCTAAAAATAAATAAAGCATGAGATGAGCCTCAAGTACCTGTTACTTTTTCAAAACATTCTGCATCAGGCTGTTAAAAGAAAACTCAAAAGCAGAAAAGGCTAGACACAGATTGAGAAGTCGCAAGAAACAGAATTTAGTGATGAAATTGAAAATAAATTAAATTCCTTTACTGAAATCACTTCCCATCCAGCTTTCTCCAGGTTGTACGGTGAAGTAGCGTATGCAGGCAGCAGCCTGGCTGTGAATCAGACCCTGATATGGCAGAATTTTGGCATGTAATTTAGCAAAACTCCACAAGAGGGAGGTACCAGCCACAAGCAAAGCCTGCTCGGGAAATGTAAACGGGATCTGGCTGGCTTGGTCCGCAGAGGGTTTTGCAATTAGACTTCACTTACACGGCAGCGCTTCAGGGAGCTCTTTGGAGCTGGAGCCCCAGCCCCAGTGTGGCTGCTGCTTAGAAAGCCCTATATCTGCTGGGTTTAGGATTCTAAAGTAGCTGAAGCACTTTCTATATAAAATAGTACATGTATTGCAGGAAATATTGATTGAAAATATCCTATCAGTCACTTCAGCTTTGGAGATACTAGGAAACAAAGTCTGACTCCCATGATATCCTCGCAGCCAAGCTTAAGAAGTGTGGCTTGGATGATTGTGTGGTGAGATGGATTGGAAACTGGTTGAAGGACAGAGCCCAGAGAGTTGTGGTCAGTGGAGCAGAGTCTAGTTGAAGGCCTGTGGGTAATGGTGTTCCCCAGGGGTCGGTCCTGGTTCCAGTGCTGTTCAATATATTCATCAATGACCTGAATGAAGGGATAGAGTGTACCCTCAGCAAGTTTACTGATGATACAAAACTGGGAGGAGTGGCTGACATGCCAGAAGGCTGTGCTGCCATCCAGCATGACCTGGGCAGGCTGGAAAGCTGGGCAGGGAGAAATCTAATAAAGTTCAGTAAGGGCAAGTGTAAAGTACTGCATCTGGGGAAGAACAACCCCATGTATCAGTACAGGGTGGGGACTGATCTGTTGGAGAGCAGCTCTGGGGAAAAAGGTCTGGGAGTCATGGTGGAGAAGAGGATGGCCATGAGCCAACAGTGTGCCCTCATGGACAAGAAGGCCAATGGCATCCTCGAGTGCATTAAGAAGAGCGTGGCCAGCGGGTTGAGGGAGGTTCTCCTCCCCGCCTACTCTGCGCTGGTGAGGCCCCACCTGGAGTACTGTGTCCAGTTCTGGGCACCCCAGTTCAAGCAAGATAGGGAGCTACTGGAGAGAGTCCAGCGCAGAGCCACTAGGATGATTAAGGGAGTGGAGCATCTCCCTTAGGAGGAGAGGCTGAGAGAGCTGGGTCTTTTTAGCCTTGAGAAAAGGAAACTGAGGGGTGACCTTATTCATGTCTATAAAAATGTAAAGGGTGAGTGTCGGGAGGATGGAGCCAGGCTCTTCTCAGTGACATCCAGTGATAGGACAAGGGGCAATGGGTACAAGCTGGAGTGTAGGAGGTTCTGGGTAAACGTAAGGAAAAACTTTTTCATGGTGAGGGTGACAGAGCACTGGAACAGGCTGCCCAGGGAGGTTGTAGAGTCTCCTCCTCTGGAGACATTTAAAACCCGCCTGGACGTGCTCCTGTGTGACCTGATCTAGGTGATCCTGCTGTGGCAGGGGGGTTGGACTAGATGATCTTTCAAGGTCCCTTTCAACCCCTAACATTCTGTGATTCTGTGACTCTGTGACATGATGCCATGTAATGCCACCTTAGCTTCTAGCGACTTGCAGTGTGCTTCTGTGGTAGGCTTTCCTCTCCCAATAGAACTTGTCCTGGGTTGCAGGTCTGCTTACCTCTGAGTTTTGGCAATGCTTTGTTTGCTAAACTACTTCATAGAAATCAATTAATGTATTGTGAAACAATGCTTATGTGCACACACGATTGGAGATAAGCTGTGCTAAATTCAGCTACGTCCCTGAAGCCTGTGGGGCTGGCTGCTTTTCCGTGGAAAGTCTACCTTCAGGGTCAGGTGAACGTGGCTGCAGAGAGCACATGGCCAGAAGCTCTTCTCTCTTTAAGTTCAGTCAAGGTTTTTCCTCCTTGTGAAGTCAGCGTTCTCCTTGGGTAGGAAGAGACTGCAGCTCTTCAATGAACTGCTGCTATCTGTAGTAACAAAGCTCGTTAACATCGGACCCTTGAATTGGTAGATTATTAACTCCGGGTACTGGTATTTTCCCACTGAGGTCTGAGGGGCATTTCTGACGCGTTTCCTTGTTAGAAACCCGATACTTGAACCGGCGGGGCAGCGGCAGCCCCGCGGGCGGCACGGGGCGTTTTACCCCGGGCACGATCGTTTCTTTCCTCCCTGCGGCGCGGGGCGGGACGGCGTCCCCGGGGGGCTGGGTCCTGCCTGCCCCTCGCACCCAGAGCCTGAGCGACCGCCTCGCCCTGCAGCCCGAACCCGCCAGGCGTGAGAAGTACAGAGGTCCGGTTGTGTGTTCTGGGGCATCTGGCTGGAGAGAC
>WTSP01024747.1:0-13430 GCA_025331215.1 Actenoides lindsayi | reverse complement strand
ACCAAGACAACACCCCAGCACAAAAACCAACCCCACACCAAAAAAACACCGCCCCAAAAACCTGTATTCTTTGAACGGGCCTGGACATACGAGGGGGAAAACATAATTCCTTCCCCCCCCCCCCCCCATACAGTACCCCATTGATAGCCTCCTTGTTTCAATTTCAGTCTATGGCATATGTTAATCAAAAGAGAAAAATAAAGAGTATGGGGGTACTATTTTTGTAAAGAGTGAAAGGTAATAAAAAAAAAAAATAAAAAAAAAAATCAGTATTTTCCAGACTCTAAGCATCTTCTCCCTCTAGTTTATAAAATAATTATAACACATAATAGCTCAATATTATTCTCAGCAGCTTTAAGTCACTGTCCTGGCCAAAATAAAGGAATCCATGAACTGTACCTTTGCCTATTTTATCCTCTACATTAATTTTACAAGTAATGCATACAAGTAATTCCAAATCCATCCCAATTAGTAGCTCATAACTGTGATGCACAAGAATTAATCTTCTTCATCTGAACTGTGGGTCTAACTACAAGACTCTTCACATCTCCCATGTGGCTAAGCACCATTATTCTTGTCCTCTATTTACTCAGCTGTGACAACACACATTTGATTTTTGTCAACTTATATCTCCTTTCACTCCCAACACATTAATGAAGAATTTAAGCTGATATTTTTTGCACTAAATTATTTTTTCTTTTCACTTAGCGTTGTGTTTTTCTATGCCAACAGATAAGTTAAAAAAAAAAAAAAAGATCTCAGAATCAAATCAGAATAAACAACTGTTACAACAAAATTAACAGAAGGATATTCTTGAATTGTTTACATAGTATTTTTGCCTCCTTAGATAGGGAAGAACAATGGCTTACTGCTTACCAAAAAAAAAAAATAAATTTGCTTGGAGTTTAGACAGTTATATTGAAGTGCACCTTCTCTTAAAAGTGCTGTTATCAACAAAGATAATAATTCACTATCTATAGTCAAAAACAAGTTTTTCCACCTGACAGGAGGTTTAAGTATAACTAAGATTCTTCCCATCACAGTGCAAATTACAGCCTCAAAACTGAATTCAAAGTTGATTTAATAATTTGGCTTAAAGTGTGTGGGATAACAGCCCATCTTACCATGGGACAGGAATGCACGCTAATTTAGTGTGCATCAGGAGAGTGGTTAAGCTGTTTGTGACCATGAGATTCTTATGGTCTCTCTGGGGCTGGAGACCTGCTGAGCTGGCACAACAAACGGCTGAAGGAGGGAGTCTGGTGAAGATAAGATGGTCCTGTTTCTGCTAAAACAAGAAAAGCAAGCAGGTTTGACAGAGATCTTGAAGGCTATATCGTTCAAGCAAAGACCTTTGCCTAATTAACAGCAAAATTTAATATTAAAGTGTACACCCCTGAATATGGTAATGAGCTTAACAGAGTACATGCTAAACATACATGATAATGTTACTCAACTCTCCACCCAAATCATGCTAGATGTCACCTAGAAGGCAGGGACAGATGGGATAAGGATATTAAAAATAAATAAATAAATATCACAATCACAAGGGTACCGCCTCTCTGAGGTCTGAAGACTGAATGTCTAGCAGAAATGCTAGACGGGCTGTACCCCTCTTCCTCCACCCAAGAGAGGGGTGCCTTCTTGGTAAGAATTGCGCCTTCAATATACAGTATACCTTTTACCTAGCATTGCTATTATCTATTAGTGCTATTGCAAAAACTTGTGCTTCCAACTTTGTTGGATGTTACTCAGAAATTACTAAATTGAGCTCAATTTCGCAGTTAGTGCATTTATCAACAACAATTCTGAATATATTGTATCTGTCCCTTTAATAAATTAAACCTATTTTTTTTTACTCTTAAACTGTATCAGTACAAGTCCTTAGAGGGGCTCTGAAACAGGCAAACGTTGACTTTAAAAACTGCTTCAGTGCAAGCCCTTAGTGCTCTGTCAGACAAACATCATACTCTTACCCTTAACGTGACAGTAAAACTGCACTGAAGTCAGCAGGATTGTGCTTCCTGATAGCATTATTTAACTTTGACATCCTGTGCTTTCTAGCAGGAGGAAAAAACCAAAACAAAACTTACAATACTACTTTGACACTACTGAAGTAAAACATGGGACAGTGCCCTACTGATCTGCTATTAACTTGTCAACTTCTTTCTCGGAATAGAAAAACTGAGCTGAATAGCACAATGTAGTAATTTCAGGAAATTTCATAACTGTGATTTCAAAAATTATTAGTTGTCCAGTGGGTACTTCCCTTCAGACTTTGAAGGGATTAAAAACAAGTAAATACAAGTTTGGGGCAAATGAGTAACATTCTGATTTTGAGTGAAAGTTATTCCTCTATAGATATTTCTACAGATATTACTCAAGCTAAAATTTAAAACTTTTTCATTTGTGTTAAATCTTGACATGATGTGTGATCTATGAATCTAAAATGAACAAATATATACAGTGGAAACAGGCAGAGACTCACTCCATCTGGGACAGATGAAAGGGAGAGCACAGTTTTTAAAAGTTTAAGGAACAACTTGTTGTTTCTTGACCAGTTTTATGTAGAGGGAGGAAAGAAGTAAAAAAGAGGACAAGAAAAAACAAGTAGCGATTAAAAACTTATTTCTCTCCCATCCCATAATACTTTATTCTAACCTGCTCCATCAGCAGGGCCATAATCTTTCCCTTGAGTCATCACAGACTGCTAAAAAAACAATTCAGTAACACTGATGTCATGAATGACTAAAGGACATTTGAAAGCAATACCTCTCCCACAGATTTCTCACAGGAAAATATCACAGAAAAGTTTGCCTGCTCCATTGCTTTTCTCTAGTAAGAGCAGCATTGCAAAAAGCACACAGGAATGTCGTAATCCTCAGCACTTTTGCTTTGCTTCAGTAAAGCAAGACAAAATATATGCTCCTTGAAAAATAGAGGAACTCACCCAAATAAATACAAGAGTAAATTATTCTCATCTAAGTCTATTACAATCTATTTTAAGTCTATCTTTCTTGTCTGTTATTTGTATTGCTTACTTTATTTATTTAGATTAAACCTCTGGTGCTGGACCCAAAGCATTGAAGTCTAGATTAATAATAACTCACAGAAGAACAGGAGTCTCTAGTAGCCAGAGAAAGCTTTCTTCCCCCACAAAACATCATTCAGAAAAAAGTATCCAAAAGGAAAGACACAAATAAGATGTACTATAACTAAACACTACAGTAAAATAGTAAAGCTCTGATAGTTTCTCCCATATTAACATTTCCAATCTCATCCATCAGAGCCAGATGACTTGCCAAATTCAGAGTTCCATCTGATTTCCCCTTCCTGTCACATTGCTGGAAACTGACGCCCCTTCCTACTTAAGAGTTGAATCCTTAATTTTTAACCTTGTTTATAATAGTTTTTCAACACCCACATATGAACCAAAAGTGACCTTAAAGTAAAATTCTATGTTTGTTCCAAATATTATTCTCTAGCATTCTTCACTTGATTCCCTCTGCTCAAAAGACAAAACAAAAACACAGATCTATTAAATAATTCATTATCATTCTCCATTACTCAGAATAAATCATCCTGCATACATTTACTAGAGAATAACTGAAATAAGTGGTACAGAGGCTTGATAGCTATGAATCAGAAAGATGTGAACTTCTGAATTTTCTTCCACAATGATGAGCTTCATTGCCACACACACCCACCCCACTATCAAAAAAAAATTAAAATATTTCTTGTCCAGAACTGGACCAGAATCTGCTGGCAAGTAAGGGAGTTGAACATCTCCCTTATGAGGAAGGACTGAGGGAGCTGGGTCTCTTTAGCTTGGAGAAGAGGAGACTAAGGGATAATCTCATCAATGTTTACAAACATGTAAAGGGCATGTGTCAGAAAGATGAAGCCAGGCTCTTCTCAGTGACATCCAATGACAGGACAAGGGGCAACGGGTGCAAGCTGGAACATAGGAGGTTCCATGTAAACATCAGGAGAAACTTTTTCATGGTGAGGGTGACAGAACACTGGAACAGGCTGCCCAGGGAGGTTGTGGAGTCTCCTTCTCTGGAGACATCCAAAACCCATCTGGACGCGTTCCTATGTGACCTAATCTAGGTGATCCTGCTCTGGTAAGGGGGTTGGACTAGATGATCTTTTGAGGTCCCTTCCAACCCCAAACGTTCTGTGATTCAGTGAGTCCTTTCCCCATACCACCTCATAAGTGACTTCATGTCTTCTCCCAGCAGAAACCAAAGAGCTTGCTCAACAGAAGAAGCCATGAGCAACGGGGAAAGCTAACAAAGAAAGACCATTCCTCCTGCAAACCAAAAGCCCTGTCCATTCAGAGACAGAAAAATGCCCCTTCTGTAATAATTCCCTGATGTATTTTCCCTTCTACCCTCATTTCTCCTAGTGCCCTGGCTCCTGAAGCCACCTGAGAGAGCCCCAGGACAGGTCCTTTGAGCTCCTTTCTGCCATCTGCTTTCTCCCATTCCAGGCATGTGTTTCATCACCTCTGCACAGGGCTCTGCCTACACAGGGAATGGAAACAGCAGCAAATTAGAACTTCTCGTAGCTTCCAATGAGCATATCAAGCATTTCATATGCTTTTCCAGAAAATACTTGTGTGCTTTGACAATAATACTGTCAAGATGGCTCTAAATGCTTGAGGAGAAGTAAAATACCAATCAGCAGCAAATGAACTTTTTGTGTCTATAGCTAGTAGACCTCATAGCTCCATGGGCTGTGGGAGGACAGACACAAACTTCATAGTTATTTTCAGCTCTTTTTCATTAAGGGGTAAGGCTATCATAAACTGAAAATTGCCTGTACTAGATAAGGGGTGTATGTAGTTGCTGATGTTTCTTATTTATATTATTATTAATGACAAGAAACCTGGATCAAAGTCAAATCCCATTCTCTTAGTTCCTGTATAATTACATGGGTTAAAAAGAGACTCCAAACTGTCTTGATAAAGTAAGAGAGACGCTAATTTGCTTGTAAGTTTGTTACAAGGCAATGCAGACAAGGTATCTAGTAGCAAGTCTGAACCAAAATGTAGGAATGGGTGTTCTAGGGTGATGTCTCTTCACAGCATCTGCATTACTTTCCCTGTAAAGAATAACAAGCAACTTTGCAGTAGGGAAAATGTCTACTCCAGCAGTTTTGATCCTCTGGAGAGAACTCCCTGTACCTGCTGGGAGAGCTGGATCAGTTGACAGCTACCTACTCTATTTAATCATCTGTTTTTGTGAGTGCTGAGAGCTGGAAAACAGGAATAACAACATGTTTAGAGGTCTGATCCTTTCTCATGACCTACAAGGACTGTTTCCACCACTCATTCCAAAGGCAGAGTTGCAGGTAGCGGAAGTGGAAAAAGTTATGAGGAAAGATAGCTGTGAAGGTTTGGTTTGGATATGCTCATCCAAGCTAAAAACAATGATTATTTCCACTTCCCACCCTCATTGTCCCAAAGAGCGAAGTGACCTGCAGTTGCATGTGAAGACATGCTTTTGACATACTTCTCTGTAATACACATAAGACAAGTTGGGTGGGAAGGGAAGATTTGGGGGTCCCACTTTTTTTTTTCCAATCTAATCCTCTCCTTTTCTTTTAGTTCCTTTCTCCTCAACACTTGCCTTAACTCCTCTGTACTGTGCTTCAAAGGAGCTGCTTAAAAATGATGCGTTATTCCAAGACCCAGAATTTACCACTTCTTAGACACAGTTATATAAAACAAGACCGACCATGGCAGAGAACATGCACCAGATAAAATGCTGCCAGAGTAGCTCCTGGGACCTGTTACACTAATGTCATTCCTATTTCACTTCCATTTTATCCCTTGGTTTCACAGAACCAGACTGATGCAGGGGTGGACCAGGTCTTAAGGCGCAGAGAACTGGTTTTGGTGAGAAACCCTGACTGTCGCCACAGGACACTGGTGACCTTCAGACTTGCGTAGTTTCTAGGCCTACGGCTGTCTGTGACTGAGAAGAAAAACTCCATGAATAGAAAATTCTAATCATTGACCTCATCAGGACAAAATTCATATTTTGTGGGGGAAAAAAACCCAACAGTAAAGAGCTGTAATAGGGAAGCACAACCTTGAACTCGGACCAAATGGGAATTGGAAAAACCTGGAAGTTATGAATGAATGTAATTTTTGCCTTATACAAGAATTAGTATTGTCCCTAGGGACTGCTGATTTGTCTTTACTTCACAAAGCTTACAGCAGCAGGCCTCAGAGTTGTATTTATTTAACATTTTGATTTGTAGAGCCTACAAATTTCCCAGCAGCACTGCTCTCATAGTGTATCCGCACCTCCTGCCAGCACACCCATTTCTCTTAGTATCTTGTGATGGCTTCCCTGAAGGTCCTCCAAAACTTCTGGGGACCTGTAAGCAACAGAGTGAACACCTCTGTCTGCCTGCTCTGCAGCAGCATCCCAGTTTGAGGTTTCTTTCATAGCCTGAATAGATTGCCTGGAGCTTTGGATTATACTGGAGAGGGTAGTGCTCTGCCTCCATTGTCGCCTACCTGGGAGAGCAATGCATTGCTTAAGAGCAGCAAGTAGGGAAGCGACAGCTGCTGTCATGGCTCAGCATCCTGAAAACTCCCTGGGGCAGAGAGCTCCTCCCCAAGCAGAGTACAAATGATGCTTAAAATGCCTTTTTTTTTTTTTTTTTTTAAATTAAAAAATACCGTTCTGATCTGCCTTTGCCACAGCACAGATTCCCTACAGGCTGAGCCGTTTCTATCCAACTGAAACACATGTTCAACAACAAGAACATCCCCCGCCAGTTATTTAAGCAAAATGCCTAGTGAATCTGTCTATGTGGGAGCTGAGTTGGTGCAGATGAGCCTGGAGCTTGTTTGAGAGACCAAGGTCCATTTGCCAAGTTATTGTGACCTACAGACTGTGACACCAGCTTGGTCACAGCCACTCATTTCTCTCCACCATATTGACACAGAGCACGGCACAGGAGAGTTTCGTCAAAGCTAGCTGGCTCATGCTGCTGGAGACAACGAGTTTGAAACCTCATACATGTCCAGTTTAACCAAGACCCTTCTTGTCTGAGAGTGCTGGAGAGTGAAAACAAGGCTGAGCTCCCATACAAATCACACCAGTGACTTGCTGTAGGTCCTTGGCCAAGCGATATAACTTCTCAGTGCTTTGGTTTCCCCAGCTGTAAAACTTAATTAAAAACTTTGAGGTGTTGTCTGACAAAAAGCTGTAAAAGTCTGGGGAATTTTGACTCCCTCTGCTCCACCAACACAGAATAACCCAGTTCAATTAACTATACTGCATTTCAAGGGTTAGACAATATTTTTATACCTACAGGAATATATGAAACACCATATACATGCTATGGAGTGTTACCTCCATTTTTGTCTCACTTGCAATTCTTTAGATTATTTTTTTTTCCCCTTCTCTCTCTTCTTTTCTCCTTCTCTCCCCTTTTGGCTAGTAGTATGCATAGAGAAGATACAGGAAGGGCACAGCTGTAGCAGAAGAGCATGTGAATAATTCTAGTTTCTCATGTACTGGGGTGATCCATGTGAAGTTCACACGCAAGCACCAGTTCCCTAAACCTTGGAGAAATGTAGAGTTCAGGTTGCTGCTTGACTTTTAGGACTGTAGAATCACCTAATAAGGAGACTGATTCAGGACGTACTCCTCTTAGAAACGTCCTCTTTGCAACTAACTTTCAGATCAAAGTCTGAAAGCAGTGGGTAACTTTTATCCTTTCCTCATCTCACTTCAGAAAATCATTGTCAAAAGTCATACCAACAAGCAAACCCGAGATGAACCTACAGCTTCTGCCCTGTTCTGTTTGAAGGCTTCACTTCTTTTGATCTGTCTGGGGCAACAGCGTGGCTACAGTCCACATGCTTTTTTCTACAGCAACAGAAACTGGCAAGTGCTTTGTCCAGCACAGTGGTGGTAAAGGTCAAAGTTGAAGCAAATCTGGATTTGTCTGTTGTGGAAGCACCAGCCAGGGATGAGGTTCCTCACGGAGGTGGGAGGGAATGGCTCTGCAAAACAGTGTTAGATCCTGCATGGCTCTGGCAGTCTGGCCAGTGCAGCGTTCAGCTCCATGGGTACCACTGCTGAGTGGAAACTACAAAGTCCATACTCCCAGACAGATGGCTGTCTTTCCAGTCATTAGGTGACTAACCTTGCTAGCACCCTTCAGGGACTGGGAGAAGGACACAGCCTTAAACACGAATACTCCGCATGCACAACATTCAACAGAGAAGAGATTCTGCCAGAAAATTCCTCAGTGATACCAATTCGCATGTCTGAAACGAAGTGCCTACACCTGTACTGAAGGACTGTGTAGTCAATCAGCAGCATGTTTTTCAGGAGCCAAGTACCCGTTACTTTTGTTGTCTTCCATAAGAGCTAAATGTTCCTGAAATGAATCAAAGGAAGTCGGACTAGGAGAACAATGAACCATGTACATTCAGTAGCCAGCATGCAGGGATACTACACACCCTGCTCATCCTACAGGCTGGAGTACGAGCCTTGAGTGATTCTGCAGCTCATGCAATCGGAGAGAGGTTGTTCTGGGTTCTGTTGGGGTTAATTATCACAGGCACCTGCTGGCCCAATCAGCTGGGAGGAGCCACAGCCGGGATAAACAACCGAACCAGCCAGTGGGATATTCCATACCATACTGAGTCATGCCTTTATATAAGGGGAGGGCATGCTTGTTTTCAACTTGTTTCAGTGTGGCTGAAGGGGGGAAAGTTGACATCTTGGGCACAGGTAGAGCTTTCCCAGTTTCTATCACTTGCATTGTCTATCATTTCATTAGTACTGTTTTCTTTGTTTTTTTTTTATCAAACTGTCCTTATTTCAACCCTTGGGGTCTCATTTATTTTTCTTCTTCCTCATTCTCCTTCCCATCCCACAGGAGGGTGTCTGGGGCGGGGGGGAAGCAGTGGGTTAGCAGCTGTGTGGTGTTTACTTGCTAGCAGAGGTTAAGCCACAACAGAGGCTGAAGCTCACTGCCTGTGGATGCAAATGATTGGCATCTTGATTCAGCATGTTCTCACTGCACCCTGCTCCAGCTGCAGGCATGCATGGATTGTGGTGGCCAAAAGCTTCATCTTTCCATATGGGATTTTGGTAGAAAAGACCATGGGTTGTTTGTTTTTTCCAATTTCACAATAGGTTTTCCTGGTACAGCCTATCAGCTTCATTGCCATCTTGCATAGTTGTGTGCATTGAGGTGAGCTTGGCATTAGGTGCATTTTCAGATTTTTATTTTTTTTTTTCCTACAGCCGTGCTTTTCCCTTCCTTTGGTAGGGTATCACAGCCCTTCATCCCACTGCCATGAGCTCTGCTTTCTGCAGTCTGGTCCTTGCCTAATCAAGGGAGACAGTTTTCCTGTTGTTACTGTTGAAGCCGCAATAAATAGCGTATCCATTTCTCCATTTATCTGCTTTTTGAAATCCAGCCTGTAATGTCAGCAATAATTACTCTGTTTCTATATTTAGAGATCATCAGCACCTCATGAATATCAAATTGTACTGTTATTATCTCTGTACAATATGGGCAAGTCTCCTATCAGTGTAAACATTCATAACAGTGTTTATCGGTAGGACTGCTAGAGATCCCAAAATAGACAAAGCTGAACGGGAATATGCCATTATTTGTTTACTGGGAAAGGCAGAGAGAGGCAGAAGAGCCAGCTGAAGGTCTGATAACACAGAGACCATCTACCACTGGCGTAGGAAGGCTGTGGGAACTCTACCTTGTGGGACTATTAGGAGGAGATGTGTAAAGTCTGTTGAGCCCAAGCACCATCCTAAATCCTCTGCATTGGGCTGCCATCTGCACAGACATTCTGTCCCTCAAGCAAATTCCTTTGAACACTTCCTTAGGGTTTGGTTTTAGTCCCTTCCCTTAGTCAGGGGAAGGTGACGTTTAAAGCTCCAGTCTGACTGGTTTGGTAAATCATAGAAAATTAATTCCCAAATTACATATTCAACTAATTTCACTGTCAGTATTAGCTGGCTGAGGGGAAATGGTTGATGTCTCTCTTTCTGTGCCAGGGAAGGGCTGTGTCTGAAGGCATTTGGCTCCCTCAGGCAGTACTTGCTATTGGCTTGAAATGAAACTCTGCTCTGAGCTCAGGCAAATAGCAGGATGCACAGACATGAGGGTGGTGAGAGGCTGCTGGTAAATGTTAAGGGCATGGGTGAATGCCAATGGGCTTGTGCACTCACTTGTTTGGATTGTTTTTTTCTTTTTTTTTTTTTTGTTTTGATGGACGTGCCACATAGCATTGAGAAGGGCTGATCTACACCTCTGTCAAACAGCTGAACCTCAGTGGATCTGGCTGCCTCCTACGAGACTTTATCTGCCTCTGAATCTCCAGCTGCCCAGGCTCCCAAAGGACGGTCACTCCCCATCGTGATCTTTCAGAGCTGTCAGGATGCTTCAGCAGCTCAGCTCTTGGCATAGTTTTCCAACCCTTCCTTGCCCTGATGCGGCCCCAGTCATGTATACTCTTTTCCATCCAGATTCATACCTCCCCACCACAAAGGCTTTACTGTCATTAATAACTGCAGTGTTTAACTGAATTACTTTGTTCTTCCCTGACTTTTCCTTAGAATTATTGCTCTTGAGTGTTTACTTTGTAGCTCTGTTGCCACCTGGGCATGGCTAGGCAGAGCCACCTCCTGGCAGGACGATAAGTACAGCTCCCAGTCTGCTGGGCCAGTACTTGCCTCTGCACAAACATTTGCCCACTACCAGTGATGTGTCCCCAGTCTGCAGACTGTGAAAGCAAGGTTACATCTTGGTCTTTCCACCCCAAAAGAGTGTATCTATGCTTCATAATAACTGTTTTGTATATAACGTGGGGGTGCTAAAGTACAGATAAGAGAAAATTGTGTCTGGTTTGTTACTAGTACATGGAAGAAGCTAGACAGGGGAGTCACTGTGCAATTCAAGGGTGGGCAGGTGAGCTGCTTGGAGACAGGGCTGGTGGGACTGAGGGACATCAGGAAAATGCTAAAAGCGTGTGAGCACAGTTGATGTTGTGAAATTGCAGGTCCTGTTATCTCACAGTATTTTACCCCAGAACATCAGCATATACACACCCAAGTACAACTTTTAGTTTCTAGCTCAAAGCAGTTTAGTAATGCGAAAACCAGGCCCCAGCATCATGTTTTCTGCTCCAGATAGAAAATAAGTTAGTAAATAAAGCTGGCTTCTTATCAATTCCTCATCCCTGAAAGTGGTGTAATACACTTACCCAACAGTTTCTGTCCTAGCTAATTTCTAGAATCAGCTCTCTTTTCAGAGAAACTTCTGCCAGAAGAGGACATGACTAAGCAAGAGAGGAAGCTCAACTGCAGCAAAATGTGAGTGAAACAGAAAATAATCACTGAGTAAACTAGTACTTGTCCGTTCAGCAGGGAAAACACATCTAGAACATTCTCTGCAGCTTTGGAGAGACATTGCTGGCTCTAGCAGGGATGGCCTTGAGAGGCAAACAACGTACAAAACAGGAGTTAAGAGCTCCAGGGCTGTGCATGGCACTGAGCACTTTCATCTCTTGCACAAGGGGATGAGTCTTTCTGACAAGAGAATTCTTGTATATGTGTTTATGCTGCGAGAAAGCTGTCTATGTTTGGTTTGGAAAAGCTACGGTTGCTTAACAAAACCTGAATTTATCCCTGTAATCCTTCCCTGCATCTCCATGGC
Organism: Actenoides lindsayi; assembly: GCA_025331215.1. Taxonomy (NCBI): domain Eukaryota; kingdom Metazoa; phylum Chordata; class Aves; order Coraciiformes; family Alcedinidae; genus Actenoides; species Actenoides lindsayi. The sequence goes on along the minus strand of WTSP01024747.1, from coordinate 1,706 downwards.
CAGATTGGAGCAGCCTGTGGAAAAAATTCCTGTCTATTTTCAGAAATAGATAAAAGCATTCAGATTACAGAGTGCAAATCTCAGCTCGAAACGGCTGGAAAAATCCATTCAGTGCCACTGTCACTGACCCCTGCGACCTCTCCAAGTAATGAATTTCAGTCTCCTGCGCCTCTCCCCCAGTGCTGCCTCCTTCTCCCGCCACTGTGGCCGCTGCCGGAACCGCCTGCACTCCCAGCATCTGCAAAATGTCAGCCTTGCATCCCACTGTTTATCCCACGGGGAGCAGAGAGGGAGGCGTTTATATGAAAGAGTGGAGTTTGTGGAAATCATTATTTGATCTCACTGCTCAAGAGCGTTAGTGGGAACTCTTCAGTCCAGAGTTTGTGTGGCTTGCAAATTTTGGCAGAGCGCTGATGCATCAAGGAAGAAGGGTTCTCTGCTGCAAAAGTAAAAATGCCAGGAATCCTTCTTGCCCACGCTCAAGGCAGGGCTATGCCTGCTGCTACGCTGGGAGCTGGGTACAGTGTTGGTCCCTGCAATGCTAGGAGCTCCCAAAGCAAATGAGCCTTTAGCATCACTTATTAGTTCATGAGATTGAAGATTCAATGGAGATTACTGCTCATTTAGAGGGATTGTGTGCTTTAGGTAGCCCCTGAGACTTGATGAATTCCTGCTCATGGTGGATTAGATGCTGTGTTAGCAAGCAAAATAGTAAACACAACTGCAGTGAGCTTACATCTCACTCATATTTTGCTTATGGATTACAGGGTTTGCAATTAATACCAAGGAAGAAGGCATCCAGATGGACTGCGGCTTTTGAAAGATTAACCTTGATAGAATTTCCTTTTTTTAATTTAAAACTTTGTTTTTCTTTCTGTAATGTTCAGAGCCGACCTGGGATGCTAATAGCTTTGTGCCTATCTCATCAAAGCATCTGACAGAAATCCTGTGGTTCTCCCTTGGGATTCATGTAGGTAACAATCACTTGTCTCCTCTGAGAAAACTGGGCTGAATCCTGGGAGGTTCTGAGCAAGCCATTTTGGAGCTGAGGGTGCTTCAGACATCTTTCCTTCTGTTTCAGGATGAGGATATGAAAATCTCAAGGAGCAGTGTGTAGCAAAATGAGATGTTGGAGAGATTGGCTGCTCTGATGATGAGTACATGGTTCAGGTCAGTAACTCTTCTGGGCATTGCTGCTGGCCCTGCTAACCAGCAAGGACCTGAGGGAATAGGCTCATTTCACTAGGAAACTTTCAAATATATCCCCTTTGCAACAGTGACAAGAGGCTTATTTTTTATGTATCTGATACGGATGCAGAGAGACATGGAACTAAGCACACTGCTAGTGAAATACATGAACAGGAGACAAGAGAGATCAGCAGCTTGTGACTACACCCATGGGATATTTGAGTCTTAAATGATTTTAAAATGCTTTGAGATATTTGACTGAGACACTTCAGCAAGGCGGCAAGTGCGATATAAGCACAAATTATGCAAGTATTGTATGTGTATGTTCAGAGATAGATTTATGTCTGTGCACATACACATACATGTGTTCTTGAGTGCGTGTCCTTTGAACTCTAAACACAGAAACTAAACATACAAGCGAAGAAAGGGACGGAGTCTGTGTTTATATATACATATAAATATATATATATATATATCTTGTATATTGAGTACAAGTGCCAAAATACACTGGAAAGCAC
>WTSP01024746.1:0-63197 GCA_025331215.1 Actenoides lindsayi | reverse complement strand
GCAGTCCTTTCATGCTCTTTCAGGTCAAACCAGGACACATAAAGCAGCCCACTCTGCCTTGTCCCTCTCCCGCCAGCGTCGGAGATACCGAAGGACCTGCTGCCCGGGCCGTACCCTCGGACACCGGAGGAGCGCGCAGCCGCCGCGAAGAAGTACAACATGCGGGTGGAAGACTACGAGCCCTACCCCGATGATGGCTTCGGGTGAGCTGCGGGGGTCCCGTGGCCCGCAGCCGGGGAGCGGGCCAAGGCCGGCACCTCCCGGCTTTGTGTGGAGGTGCTGCAGGCGGGTTGGTAGTCTCCGCTGAATGCCTGGCGGTGCTGTGCCCTCAGCTTTAAAGGCACACACCAGGGTTTTAAAAACGGGAACAATTGGAATGAGTTGAAGGCCTGTGTGAATGAAATGGTGTATGAGAGACTTCATGTGCTGTGTAATGCAAGGCTAAGAGGGATGAACTGAAAGCCGTCTCTGGCATAAAGTTTTCAAGAGATGCTTAAATGTTGGGGAATGCTTTGACACGTGCAAAATGCAAGACAGTTCGGGTTCTGTGTTTCGGTTCAGCTTGCATTTTCTTCTAGCTAGTATAGCCCCAAAAGGCCACTTTGAGGGACGCCCTTTGTTACAATGACTGGTAGCAAGGTGATGATTGTTGTGCTAGTTGTGTGTATGCATTTTAAAAATGTGTATACGTAGAAGCCATAAAAACAAAGTAATGTTTAAGTCTTCTGTTTCCATAGGTCTACCCTATAGCATCTCTTGCAATATATATCTAAACTAATACAGATTTCTTGTATGTTTGGGGTTTTTTGTCTGTTTCTCACAGGTATGGTGACTATCCCAAGCTCCCTAATAAGTCCCTTCATGAGAGAGACCCCTGGTACCAGTGGGACCAGCAGGACATGAGGCATAACTGGGGAGAGCCGGTAGGAATGCTAGTAGCACTTTTCATTATGATTCCAATGCTACTGTTATTAAGTACTAACATGCACATCTTGTTAGTGCTTGCTGCTTAACTCTTTGTGTAATTGCATGCCTGGGTCCTGGTGTGTGTTTCCTGTGCAAGCAGGGACAGTTGTTGGGGAAACTTAGGCTATGGCCATCAGGGTATGTATTTTGAAGGTGCTGAGGAATGTTAAGGTCTTACTACATATAAGGAGGCAGACTTTGCAAGCTTAAATCTCTTTGTAGAAATAGGACAGTCTCATCCATTTTTTTGCCTGATCCGACTCAGTTTGAGAGTGTAGTTCAGAGTCATTTAGAAAAGGCAGCATTGTTTGAGTCAAGTCCTTTTAGTACAATGGAGGCATCTGTTGCTGATTTATTATTCCAAAGTTGTTTGGGGATAGAACACAGATAAGGAGGTTCTCTTCTGAAGAAATTGTGCAAGATATCCTTAAGAGAAATGGATGAATAGAGCACCTATGCAAACTTTCACAATCTAAGTTCCTCAAACCTCCTTGTCAGGAGTAACTTTTCAGTTATTACATGATCCTTCTGTGAATGACTGCAATTACTGAACTTAGTAATTGACTCAAGCTCTCCTTAATGAAAGTAGACCTTATATAAGCATGTGTATGTAATGCAGTATAAACATGCAAAAGCATGGTAGTATTGTGGTACAGTTTGAAGTGCATGTTGTAATGACTGTAGAAACACATGAGGAGAAAAAAGTGATGATTCTGTGTTGCTGTGCTTGGTAGAGGAAGGCTTGTTTTGGTGCCCTCACCCATGGGGGGCCAGGTGGAATATACTGGTGCATCCCAGGTGTCAGCAGATGCCTCTATTTGGGCAACTGATTTGTGCTCAGTCTGGCTCTCAAGAGTTTGACAGCAAATGGCTCTGTATGTAGATGGGAAAGCTGGGCAGCTAGAGGCAGTACTTGAGCTGCAAATTAATGAGTTCTCTGCTCTCATTAAAGTGAAAGGAGACTATAGACTTGGGAACATACTTGGGACTTCTCTATGTATACTGAAAGGCAGAAGCTTAAGTGCCCTTCTGCTTTAATCAGGAAGGGCATTAGCTTTTTGCCAGCCCTGCTTTTGTCATGGAGTAACAGTGGGAGGTGCTCTGCCTGTGTTGAGGAACCAGCTTCCAAGGGGCAGGTAATTGCTGCTTTGCTTGAAGTAACATCACTGCGTCCGTTTGTCTGTGTGACTGAACCTCCATAAATGAGGGTACTGGTTTATCCCATGCCTTTCAACAGGGCTGGGGAACAGGTCTCAGGTGGAGTGATTATGTGTCTAAATATAAGCCACTGCTGTCCTATAACTAAGCATATTGCCTGGTATAAGCATATGATGGGATTCAGAGTTCTGAATTCTATTGTGACAACTTGCTGTGACTGTAGGGAAATCACTTACCTGCTCTGTGGCTTTATCTCCACTTGCAAGGTGGAGATGAAATGGCTTCTGGCAGTTTTGTGAAAACTGTAAAGCAGTTCTTCCCTTGTTAAAAGCAGCTAGAGCACTGTTGGTAAATGTGCAGCCATCTTTCTTTGTTCTGTAGATGCACTGGGACTTTGACATGTATATTCGGAACCGTGTTGATACGTCGCCCACTCCAATTCCCTGGCATACCATGCGCAAACACTTCCTTATCTTTCTGGGTACCATGCTGCTCATGTTTGGTCTTGGAGAGATCTATCCGTCTTACAGGCCTGTGGTGAGTGACACCCTTGGGTAAAAGGAGGAAGGTAGCTTTGTTTTGTGTTACTTGCCCGTGCCCAGAAGTGTGGTTTTGCTGAAGCTGAGAGTGTGAATGAAAAACCTGCTGCTGGCAGGGGATGGGGCCAAGGGATGTCCTGTGGCTGGCAGGGGATGGGGCCAAGGGATGTCCTGTGGCCTCATCAAGCCTGAGCTGTTCTGTTGGCTGGCTTGGCTCAGCTCACAGGTTCTGCTTGATAGTAAGCAGTTCCTGTTCACAGGGAGCTAATTTTAACTTTTGCTTCTTATAGTATACCTTCTTTGGTCTAGGTATTCTCCTTCCCTGTGTGCACCTGCTCGAGGGAGATATTTTCTCTTCTCTTGCCCTTTGTTTTTAGTTATGATCTGGATCATTTGGAATGTACTTCAAAAAATACATCTGGATACAGAAACAGCTTTTGCAATATATTAACCAACAGCTCATCTCGCAGCATGAGGATAAGGTTAAATGCAAGACCACCTGGATGTTTTTGTTAAAGAATATGCGTTTATACAAAGAACTTGGTCTCTCAGTTTACTTTCCTTGTACTCTAATATTACTGCTGAAGCACTTAAGAAATAGAAATCTAAGTTGTAAACGCCAAGCCTTGATTTTGGGGTGGTGGGGTGGGTATGAGACATTTTCCCCTTACCATTCAATTTGCTTGGTGATTGTGGTGAATTTGCCACTTTCTCTCTCCTTGTAGGGACCGAAGCAATATCCCTACAATGACCTGTATCTGGAGAGAGGAGGAGACCCCAATAAAGAGCCACCAGTGGTGACACACTATGAAATCTGAAAGCTGTTGGAAGTGCTACGTTTCTCCTGTGTCAGCTCTGCTGGAGATGACATCTTCTATAGTGTTCACTGTGGCATGTGTTAATGCTTGTTCTTCAACGTTCAATCACTAACTGCAGTGAAATATATCAATGATCCTTACTGTGCTAGTTGTCTTCTGTTGGTTTGAGAAGGCTGAGCAATGGCCAATGAAATGACCTTTGCCATTTTTCTAAGTGGGATACTATGTGTGGGGCAAAGTTCTGAGCGTGATCCTCGGACTGCCGCTTGTTTGTGTCCCTTGTGTGCAAACATCCCTTAGCTAAGCCTGTTTGTGGGAGGTACTGCCTGTTACCAAGAGGCTTACTGCAGGTGCTACTTGGAGTTATCTAGAGTGTCATCATTTAATGTGAAATGACAGGTAGAACTAGACTGGCAAGTGCCAGTGCTTGGGAGTCTCATGCTGTGTGAATAACTGTCCTTACTGGCATTTGACTTTGATCTCTTCCTGGTCTAGATGCCCTCCTAAGTGAAACTTGCACAATCGGTAGGGATCACTCGTGAGGCACAGAGCCTCAGTGTAGAGCCTGAAGTTGGCAGCAGAGCTGCGGACAGCAGCAGTATGAAGAGATTAAAGAGCGAGTCCACCCCTGGCCAGACCTGTTCCGCTGTGCCTGGGCTTTGTTCCAAGAACATAGATGCCCAGGTTGCTCCTGTATGGCCTGAGCTTATTCACTGGGGTTGGAGTTACATATGACCCTTAAGTCTGACTCTTGCTGCACACCACTGGTCTAGGGCCTCCTATGGCTTCATCAGCAGTTTGTTTAGGAAAGTTATACATGCAATTTTCATAAGGTCCTAGATTTTTCCACCTCTGCTCTTCCTTTAACATAGGTTTTGTACTGATTGACAGTGAAAGTTCTGTCAGCTCCCCTGTGCTAGGTCTTAGACCCAGCTGTTTGGCTGCAGGAGTGGGTGAGCACAGAAGGCCACGGCCTGGGACACTTCTGGGTGCTCCCTATAAACTGGATGCTGTGCTCTGCTCTCAGTACCCTGTCATGACTCGAAGTTTGCGCTTTAAGAGAAGCGGGTATTTGAAGATGGTGATTCGTGATTTTTCAAGCTATCAAGATTTTTAACCCCAGATGCTTAAGAACAGTAAGTTTGATATCTGTGTAGAGGTTTCTGTAAGGGTGTTTGTTCAAGGGAATTACATGATTGAATGCTAGGACACAGAAATATGTATAAATAAAATTTACATCTTTAGAGGTGCTGAACAATCAGCATTCCTGGCTTTTGTGAGTTGTCACCTTCTCTTCTAGTTGCAGAAATGCTTACTTTCAAATTGGAGATGATGTTTTACCTCAGAAGGGTTTTTTTAAAGTATTTTTTAAGCTTTGGGAACACAGACTAAATTATGTTACAAAGTGTTACACAGATGAAAATTCTCCGTAGCGGCATTGGAGTAAGATTTACTATTTCACAGCAGTTACATGACAGCTGTCACTATATACAGTGTTGTGAGAGTTGAAAGATTCTTCAAGCAAGAATTATCAGGGCAGCAATGCCTGCTGTTTATCTTGGTGTATGTAAAATGATAACGCAGCAGTTGCACAGAGGCAGGTTCGGGCCCATCCGGCTTGTGCCATGTACACTGTGGTTGCCCAGGCCAGCATTGTTTACTGCCTCCTGCTCTAGGGAGTTTCACACCCTATCTGTATCTAACAAGTCGCTTAATGATGGGGGTAAGAAAAGATAATATGGCTCAGAAATCCTTAAAAATGTGGTGGTTTTTTGTTTTTGAAAATTGTGTAGGCAAATTTTCCCAAAACAGGTGAGTGACCAAAAGTCAGGACCCTCCTGCATTTTTATTTTTCCTGGCCCCTAAAATGCTTTCAGGAGTCTCTTCCGAAGCTGTGCTCCTTTCCCTTCTGTGTGCCCTCTCAGGAAGGCTTAAACCTGTAGTTGAGGCAACGATCTCCTGAGGGGGCGAGTCCCAGAGCAGCCCTCCCTCTCCCTCCACGGTCGGTGCACAAGCGAAGGGCGGCAGCGGCCGAATCCTCAAGGGGCCGCGGCCCGTCTGTCGGCGGCCCGGGGATGGCGCCTGCGCGGGCGGGGCGCACCTCCTCCGGAGCCGCGGGGGCGGGGTCAAGGGCGGCGCTTCGCCGCCGGCGGCTTTTCGGCTCCCGGCGGCCACCGTCGTGAGGGCTCAGCTGCGGGAGCTGCTCGGGCTCGGGTCGGCGGCGCGGCGGGGACGGGCAGGGAGCCGGTAAGGGCCGCCGACCGCCCCTCACCCCCTTCGCCTCCGCTTGGCCTGACGCCGGCGGCTGCTCCTGCCCCGGCGCTCGCGCTCCTCAGCCCCGCCACCGGAGGCGGGGGCCCGGGAGCGGCTCCGGGGCCGGCCTAGCGCCGTCGGCGATGCCCCTGCCCTGCCGCGCCCCGCGGCCGCGCCCCTCGCGTTCCCCAACCCCGGCCCGCTTTGCTCCCCTGCTTGCCCCGGTGTCGCTGTGCCGGCTCCGGCCCTGTCTCTCTGCCCCCGGAGTTGCGGAGCTTGCTGCTTCTCGGCCGGCGGGCCGGCTTCTGGGCAGCGGCAGGCGGGGCGCGCCTGAGGGGAGCTGAGCTGTTCGACCTGGGCCTCGGAGAGGCCTCTGGCATAACCCAGAACCCGTTTTGTGACACCCGGTGTCCGGGGTCGATGTTTAATTCCTAGACCTTCCCTCTTTTTCACTCCGGCGCAGTGTAACGCTGTTGAGCAGCACAAGCTGACTGTGTACACGCCCTCCCATCTGTACGGTGCTGTGGCACTGAACAATAGCCTTTGAAAGTGCACAGAGCACAAGAAGTTTCTGTATATACCCTGGGAACTGTCATGGAAGAATGTGCTGAGCCCGACCTTGCAACAGCCCCACCTTGCAAACACCAACCGATTAGCTGAGATTAGTCACTCTGTGCCTTCTGCCTTCTGTAATCAGGGTTTATAATAAGCACTTGTGAGAACAGCCTGGCTACAGGGTACTGGGGAGCTGTGAAAGGAGAGTGTCAGCGTAAAGCAAAGGGAAGGGGCAGTACAAAGATTTTAAACTGAAGCCGGGATGTGGAAGCTGTATGACGGTTCATGTCTTAACTATTGCGTTGTGGCCGAGAGGCCTTTTTCAACTCTTAGGGTGGCTGCTTGTCACCTGGTTGACCGTGGACAAGTTTTTTCTGTTCTGCACAAGTTTGACCTTTAGCTAAGGGGGATAGGCTATCAGCTCCTTTGTGTGCTGTACTGCAAGTCCAATATCAGCAGGAACTGTTCAAAGAGGAACAGTTGGGTGGCCCAGTGGCAGGAGAATGATTGGGAAAGTCAGTAGGAGGGGATCTGTGGTTGACAGTATTAAGGTGTTGCAAGAGACAGAAGGCCATACTCGAGTGATACCAGAGATGATTATCATGGTAGCTCTGAGGGTCAATTAGCTGATAAAACAACCACCACGTTATTTCAGGATATATTTTAAGCCACAAGTATTTTAAGTTAGTATAGGTGAGGAGTTTGCCTCTGTCAGCATTGCCTGCATGGTCCATCATGGTTTAAGAGCATATGCTTTTACTTTTCACTGTTTAGTTGTGTGCTTTCCATTTCCCAGTGGTGGGGAATGCTCTGACCTGCTGGGTTTTGCTTTGCAGACAGCGTTACCTTTTAAGGACACTGTGAAGGAAACCATGGCTGAGGGGAAAGGCTGCTTCTGTCTTGTGACTCCCGTTGGGGCTGACGTTTGTTAATAGGTTAGATCTGTAATCGCATGTCTGAAGGAGGAGGAATTGTCATGATTAATTAATTAGAGGTCCTTAGAAAAGCATGAGCTTTCTCAGAAGTCTTAGGTGCTATTTCCGGAGATGGCAGCAGGTGGCAATCTCTCCCTAAAATTCTCGTGTGGAAGAGTCCGATGCTTGTAAATATTTCTCAGGCAGCCACAGGAGGTTGCTAAAGAAGGGCTTTTTCCTGCTTAAAGGATCGTGAGTCTTGTCCTGGATACAGACTTATATAGAAGGATCGCTTCTCTAAGAGTAAGACTCAAATCAGGTTGGTTTGGGGTTTTTTTTCCCTTCCAAACACAGAGCTCACTGATTTAAGGGGGAGATGCTGCTGCATCCGTGCAGAACCTCAGCTGCAGTGGAGCTGAACTGATAGGAGGTACTTAAGAGGTGGTGTGATACTGTGATCTTGGCTTCTTATGCATCTCCTGTGAGCCTTCTCAAGCCTGTTGGCACTACAACTGCCTTGCCTTGAGGAGCAGGTACACAGAGTGCCAGCTCAGTACCTATGATCCAGCACTTCTATGGTCGTTCTGTTGATATTGAGCCACTGTAAATGGTGCCTTGTTTGCTTTCCTAGCTCTGGGTGAGTTGTCACAGGCAAGGTGCTTTACCTTCACGTTCTGTTGTGACTTAAGTTTGTGAAAAGAGAACAGTTATGTTGACTTTCTTATGCAGAATGCTCTATTGACAAGAAAAGCTGGACAATTGATCATTGCTGTCCAGCACATATTTTGTGGCTTACTTTTGCTGGCATTTTAAATGCGAATGGTACTAGCCATGCAGTCGGCCTAGCACAGAGGGTAAGGAGTATGAGTTTTTACCAGTCACCTGGCTAAGTTTGTGATGGTTGCACTCTTCATTGCTTCCTTACGAGTTAATTTATTAGAGGGAGGTGGTATCTTGGCTGTAGTCAATAATGTTTGCAGGGGAGTTGCCCTCTCAAAAGCCAAGAGGCCTGTGTGTACAGGAAGCTCTTTGCAAGCAATTGATGGATTGTAACTGGAGGAGGAAGAGGCAAGAAGGGACTGGTAAGCAACATACCAGCTGTTCTGCTCCCCTGCATCAGTGGAGTCAAGGGGTGCTTTGAGCAGTAGGCTGTAGGCAGGTTCACCTGACTCCTCCTAGGGATATTTTCATTGAAGAGAGGAGACCCAAACAAGTGTTCCTGCACTAGTATGTGAGATAGATGAGTAAGCACTGGAACTTCTTGACAGAGAGAACATAATGGAGCCCTAATGAGTACTCTGCAAAGTGTGTGCTGAAAGGTAGGAAAGTAAGCTTTAGAGGTCTGTTATGGTGATGAGGAGGAGACAACCTTTCCGCCTTTGTTCCTGGGCTGTGTGAGGAAGTAGTTGCACTTGTCTAACTGTAAGAGTTCTGTTCGGATTGCTGTGGGCCTCAGCTAAGTTGGGATAAGGTTGATATGAGAATAGCAATAGGCACTTTGAGTTTTGGGAGATACAGCTGCAGAATAATGCTAAAAAATCATTAAATAAATTCTAATCAAACATCATGTCCTGATAGTGCATGGGGGAGAGAGAGGATGTCCTTAGCTTCTGACTGGTAGTGGAGAAGAAATCATAAAGAGAGTGTGGAGTTATCAGCCAGGAGGTCCAAGCCCAAGAAGCAGTGCTGACCAGATTTCCCTTTGCACAGGAAAGAAGCATCACAAGATGATGGAAAGCATTTTCAAAACTGGTTTGTGGGGGTGTTTGTTTGTTTGGGTTTTTTTATTGGATGGCTTGCCAGTGGGCTGGCAATAGCAAGCTACCTTTATGAACTTGGTTACAAATAAACATCCATACTCTGGCCTGAGTACGGCCAAACTGTGAAGCACGGACGCTTGTAGCCCTGAGTCTGAAGAGGAGGCCGTGCCGTGCAGGCTGTGCTTTAACTGTCAGCCCGGCTAGCACACCTAGTGTCAAGTAATCAGGAGAAGTTTATCACAGTGAGCTGGAAAAGGGCAGAGTGTTTTGCTGTGCTGCCAACAGACAGTTTTACTTTGTTCAGCATGATATTGTCCGAGTGCATAGCTAGCTCTGTTTAGCTAGAGTTAAAAGTCTGCACTGCAGCCGAGCTCAAAAGGTTTAGGAACTGCTCATGAGAGTGACCCTTCTAGCCTGGGAATGATATGTCCACACATTGTTTATGTTATTGACATGCCTAGAAGGCCTGGGCATAGTCTGGGATGGAGAGCTGCTGGGTGCCTTCTCTTCAACAAGAACAGGATCCTACACGGAACAATAATTTGTGCTCATATGCAGTTTTGCAAACTCCTGGCTGCCTGCTGTTGTTTAACTTTAAATTATCCCGCTATGTTGTTGCCTAAGTAATCTCTCTCCAGTGACATGGGGAAGTTATGATCTCCTTTTACAGGTGTCAGTTGATCTATCCAGAGTAAATAAGAATTGTTGTCAGAGCTGAGATTGAAACAGATTAGTTACTTCTGGATTGCTTCTTGTCACCTTCCACTATTTACAAACTCAAGCAGAAAGTCAAATTATTTTTTTCCTTTCACTTTTCGTAGGAATGAGAACAAAGTACATTAACTGAACTGACACGTGATGGCATTGCACTTTGTTTTCTGTGGCCACGTCACATTTCTGCTTGGAATTTAGCCTCTCCTGAGATTCCTTTCCCTCCCTTTTTGCCTATGTATATACTGGCATCAGCTTGTTCTGAGAGAGTAACTAGTGATTTGCATTTGTTTAAATTAATTTCTGCAGCTGATTTAAACCAGCCTGGACTTAAGACTTGAATATGTTGGTTAATTTGGATCCCCTTCCTTTTTCTGAAACTCTCCTGTAATCAGGATATATGAAAAAGGGATATATATGCAAAAGAAAACCTGAAATCAGACAGCTGGGATTGTTTGGGTTTTTTTGTGAATTCTAAAATACCCTAATTCATTCCTGTGAAAGTGTATTCACTAGCTTGGGAAGTAACAAGTAACTGGTCTCTATGAAGAGCAATTTGTTCTCGTGGTACCTTCGTAAGGGGGATATTTTATTACTGGTGTGATTATTTCCACGTTGACTTTATCAGGCTTTTCTAACCACTGTGTGAAATCTCTTCTAGAGCCTAGAAAATGAAGCTAAAGGAAATTGAGCGAACAGCTGTCCAGGCATGGAGTCCAGCAAACAACCACCCCATTTATCTAGCAACAGGTAAAGTTCTTCACAGTTTGTGAAAATTGAAGTATGAGTCACAGAGATTTTATGTGGAGTTGTATTGGCTTTAACATCAACACTTCTCAATAATCTCTGAAAAACTTACAAGCCGTACACTTAAAACATTGCAGCCTTAACTTTTTTTTTTTTGGAGTGGCCTGTAGAGGATTATTTTTATATCCAGCTTTGACACTTTGAAGGCCAGTGATTTTTTTTCAAAGGGTGAATACATGGGGTTTTTTTTTAATCTAATTTCTAATTAAGTCTGTATGAACTCCAACAAAATAAGGTTGCTTACTTGGTGTGTCTGAAATCAAAAAAAGTTAGTTCTAATCATGTTGATTTAGAGGCACTTTGTTGGTCTTCAGACTTTATCATGTGGTTTGACAATCAAATAATAGAAATCTTATTTTTCTAAAGTTTCATGTTTTGATTATCATTCAATTTTCAATATTTATGGAAAACCTTAAATTTGCGTTTTGTTGCTATTATTCATTATTCACTATTGTTATAATAATTTTGTTTCCTGAAGCACAAAGTCATCCTGTTCAGTGATTTGGCAATGTGTGAGTTTAGAGACTGTATGAAAGCAACAGCTTGGCTTGTCTGCCCAACAGGAGAACTAGTCAGCTCTGTCTCCTGCCTGGGTTGTGCAGTGCTGCCATATTGTTTTGTTGTTTGAGGTTTTTTTTTTAATCTTCAGAGATGTCTGTCTACAGAAAGTGACAAAAGTTCAACTGTTACCTTAGAGGCAGCATTACCATTCTTGGTGTAGATAGTCTGTTTTGTGTTTCTCTAGTGAGGACAGATTTTTGGTGGGATCAAAGGTCTTGGCTTTGGTCTGCTTTAAATAAAAAACTACAGAGTTTCATAATTTGTATTGCCTTTCAATAGTCTCTTGGGCACTCTATGTGCCATAGGCAGTTACAGTGCACCTCTGTGGAAACTGGGTGACTATTTGCCTGGCAATGTCCCATTAGGGAATGTTAAATCTATTTTTAGCTTGCATTCTTTAAGCTAGGGAGAAGGAAGGAAGCCACCACTATGTGACTGCTAGCTGTCTGTGGGTCACTGGGGAATGTTTAGTTGGCTACAGTTGAAGAACTTTTGCTGTAGACCAGGATTAGAAGGTTTGATCAAGGTGTATGGTCATGATTGAGGAGCAGTATACAGCGGTATTTGGGATCATACTTGTAGCAAGGCTTCATGATGTGACTACATTTGTGATTTGGATAACAACTTAGTATCAGAAGCTGTGGCTGCTTGGAAGAGGGTATATTTTATGTATTTGCACAACAGCGACCCTGGTGCTCAGAATTTCTCAAAGAAGTTCTAATTTCTTTCCAAGCCTTTGTCGTAAGTGTTGGTTCCTCTTTGCACGGTATTCAAACGTGTCCTCTTCTGGAACTGGCCCAACCAAGGTTGTGTTGACAATCGAGAATAGGTTCCAGTGAGTTGCATCGTGTGCTCATGAAAAAAGCACCCACTTGTTTTGCCCTTGTACTTCTTCTAGGAACATCTGCCCAACAGCTGGATGCGTCCTTCAGTACAAATGCCACCTTGGAAATATTTGAGATTGACTTCAGGGATCCCTCCCTGGACATGAAGCAGAAAGGAACGCTTCCTGCCTCACACAGGTACCTGAGGCTCATCCCGACGTATCACTCAGTGGAACTGGAAAGGGCATTTCTGGTACAAGAAAGGAGATGATAATTTGGTGGTATAAAAAGACCCTTTGGATGAGTTGACCTCTGATTTTGAGAACTGAACATTTTTGTTGACACAAATCATGTGTAAAAGTACAGCAGTTAGACCATTGCAGAAGTCTGAAAGGTCTTACATGGTAGTCAGTAAGGAGGGTCATTCTGTAGCATGTGAGTTTGCTGGGGCTAACCATTTGCAATAGAGCGACCAGAGGCAAAGTGAAACTTGTCTTCCAGCTTTTTAAGACAAGGAGATTTCTTAGGCTTGTCAGTGTGGATGACACTTGTACCAAGGGTGAGCCACAGCGTTGATTTGTAACTAGCAACTTTTACAGTTGGTAAACACATTTTTCAGATAATAGTTCTGGAAAAGAAGTCATATAGTCTGTAATCTAATTTTCTGTATAGTGTAGGTTAGAGGAGTTCACCCACCACATCCCATATGAGGTCCTAAATGTTTTGGGTGGGGAGAGAAGAAAAGGGAAAAGAAAAAAAAAAAAAAGAGGAAAGAGAAAGACTAGCTCTAAGATTTTCAATTCCCAGTTACCTTTACAAGTCTTTGGAAGGAAGCTCACTTTTTTTTTTTCCCCATGTAAGAGCCACGGTCATATTCAAAGGGAAATCTTTTTTTTAAGGTGTGGACTGTTGATTATGTTTGGTAGGTTGGAATATGGATCTGGTTTTTTCATAGTGCAGAGGGTGACTTCCACCAAGTATGGCCTACACCAGCTTTATCTGCTTTTTTAGGTTTCATAAGCTTATCTGGGGTCACTTTGGAAATGGGTCCCCGGAGTCCTCTGGAGTGATCATTGGTGGAGGGGATAATGGTGTATTGACAATGTACAACGTGCACCACATCTTGACTTCAAAGGGTGACCCTGTCATTGGGCAGACAGAGAAGCATTCGGGTCCTGTTCGAGCTCTTGACTTCAACCCTTTCCAGGTATGCAACTTTGAGATACTTAGAACCAAGTGAACATTAACTTCAATAATAAGAAAAAAAAAAAAAAGTCTTTCTGTTGTGTATAGAGATTTAGAAACTGAAAGAACATTTTTTAACTTGAAAAGGGCACAGTTGTAACACAAGGCTGGTTTGCAACTCAGATTTGGGTTCGGTTCACAGATTTGCTGCTGAATTCCCCCCTGACCTTGATGAAATCTCCCACCTCTCTGTAAAAGCATGTCTTGTAGTACCTTTACATGTTTGACCATTGCCCATTTGAAATTAGAACTTTTTTCACTTGTTCAGTTAGTGTCTAATTCAATGGGGGCACTGGTTACGCAACGTAAGCAAGAAGTGAACAGAACACAAGTTCTTGTGGTAGCACAAAGGCAAATTGAAAGTTGCCTGCAGACCCTTGTGGAAAGCCTGCATCTTCTCAGAAGAAATGTCCTTGGTGCCGGGATGCGGGGCAAAGGCTCAGCTAGTCAGAGACAGCAGCTTCCAGGCCTGTGGCAGGGTTTCCTGATGGGTAACACCAGCCACCTGCACATGGATCATGCCAGACAAATTTGAAACAGGTCTGTAGTGTGGCACAGCTGAAGGCACGGGGGCCAGAAATGTGCTTGGTTTATAATCTGGTTAGTATCTTTCTGTTTAGCACTGGCTGTGAAACGCAGCTCTCATCTGACTTCAGAAGCTTTGGGGTTTTTTGCTTACATTTATGTCTAAGAAATCGATCCTCTTTCCCTGTGAAACTCAGCTGAGCCTTTCTTTTTTCTACAGAGTAACCTCTTGGCTTCTGGAGCCAATGATTCTGAAATTTTCATCTGGGACTTGAATAACTTCAGTGTGCCTATGACTCCAGGGGCTAAATCTCAGGTAAATGAGTTTTTCTCTGGGCATTACCCTTGCAGTTTTATATCTCAGTAGGCAAGACAAAAGGATGTGTGTGGAGTCGTTGTGGTCTTGTCAGTCTGTGAAGGGGGAATGACCTTGACGTCTGTCAGGAGAAAGATGAATCAGAACTGACTGTTCAGCTTCATTCTGGGGAGGTAGAAAGAGTGTTACAAGGGGAGGGGAGGTAGACTGGCAAGCTCTGGAGGGATGCGCTTTGCATGGATGGGTGACCTCCTTGTGGATTTGAATCAAGTAACTGACCAGTTTATCTTGTGATCCAGCTGGGGCATGTGTGATGGATTAAGAAGGCTTACTAGACCTTCTCTGAGGAATGAATTTACTTCAGACTTCAGCTGAAGCTTTTCATATCTCATGAAAGTAATATCCCTAGCAGAGCCAGTGAGCCATTTAATGCATCTTGGCTATTACTCCCAGATAATGTTTCCTGAGTTTGAAGAGGAAGAAGCTTCTGATCTTTTGATGCTGATTATGTTAATTCAGGGCAATCAGCTCTTGAAAAGCTAAAAACATAGTAAACTTCCCTAAAAACAGGCCAAGTTTTTCTTCCAATAAGCCTCTCATTTGTGTCCTTGCCTATCTTCTGCATTGCAGTAGATACAGTAACGACAATTAGCCTTGGATGCTTCATCATTTTCCATCTCACTGCACTCCTGAAATGTTGCACAAGGTCATCTTTCCATTTGAGTTCATCCCAAGAGTCAGGGTAGAAGCATCTATGTTCTCTCAGCTGCAGTTCTTTCTGGACTGGTTCGTGACACATTTGGCCAATGCAGAATCCAGTACCTGCTCCCAAAATACATTTCCAGGTGACATTCCCCCCTAGAGTTTGACTGTTCACTGAACATTCTGAGCGAAGGACTTTCCGTGCTCCTTAGTCTTTCTGGTTAGTGCTGCTACTTCCGGTTAGTTGGTCAGTGATTGAAGAAAAGAATCTATATACCCTCAAATCCCTTAGTTAAGCTTGTGACAGAATCCTGTAGTTAGTGTTCCCTCAACATGAGAATAATGGATGTGTGGCCTTTCCTATCTTGGCAGCCTCACGAAGACATCAGTGTGGTGTCCTGGAATCGGCAGGTACAGCATATCCTGTCCTCTGCTCACCCCAGTGGCAAGGCTGTGGTTTGGGACCTCAGGAAAAATGAGCCTATCATCAAAGTCAGTGACCACAGCAACAGAGTGAGTGGAACAAAGACCGTGATTCTGAGTAGCTTACAACATGCCACACGTGACTGCAAAGCACTCTCACAGGCTCTTGGGATCAACTGTTTTTATTGTGGCAACATTTGGGGCTAATTCTCTCGAAGCTGTAACATCAAAGCACCTCTCTCTTTTTCCCTCATGAAACAGAGAAACAAGACCCCTAGCCATTCCTAAAATTAGGTCACCCTTGCATTCAGTTTCTATGTTCACTGCTCATTTATGAGAAGCCTCCTGCATTTTAATCCCAACTGTCTTCCTAGATCAACTTTGAGCTAGTCGTTCAACTTCCATACAGTTAGTGAGTCTTTTTGCTGTGTGGAGAAGGTAGAAATACTTGCTCCACACAGCATGACATTGCTAGACTTGCTTTATGTCAACTATTCTAGGCTAATTAAGTGCCAAATGATGGGGCTCGGGACAGTTTTTGCTATTGCCAGCTAGCTTTGCTGAATATTCAGCCTACCCTATTTTTGTTCCTAGATGCATTGCTCAGGAATGGCCTGGCATCCAGAAGTTGCAACCCAGCTAGTCCTTTCCTCGGAGGATGACCGTTTGCCAGTGATCCAAATATGGGACTTACGTTTTGCTACCTCTCCTTTGAGCCAGCTGGAAGGGCACACGAGGTGAGGCCCTGCTTGTTGTGTTGCCTTTTCAAGGACCTCCATCTTTAAAAGGCAGACATCTGAGAGACTAGACTTAGGCCAACTATGATTTTTTGCTACGCCTTGCTTTGTTTCAGAGGTGAATCTGGTTGAGAGTAGAGATGAGACCCAGGATTTTTGACTTAAGCAGCATTTCTGATGCTTTCTTGGTCACGGGGTGGAAGAGTGGACTAGGTACAAAATACGACTGATTTATTTCTGATCTATTTTAGGGGAGTTCTCTCTGTTTCTTGGTGCCAGGCTGACCCTGAACTGCTGTTGAGTAGCGCCAAAGACAACCGCATCTTATGCTGGAACCCAAGTATCGGGGAGGTACAGAACCACAGCTATAAGTACACATGGTCTGCTTTAGACAGAGTTGTGTGCTGTGCTATGCATGAGTCCCTTCTCTCTATCCCTGTGGAGTGCCAATGTATTTTCCTTCAGTATGTCTTCTGCACTCCTCCTGTCTAGAGTGACTGAGAGTGTTGTCCATGTCCGTGACTGAAAACCACAAATGCAGGCAGAGATTTTCTCTGATATAGCTGTGTCTGGAGATCATAGTGGGAAGAAAGGTTTAACTAAAACTCAGTTTCAGCTAATTATGATTACTCTCACTATGTTCACACATGTAGTGGTCTCTGTGTCCATTTGTTTCTTTTTCCTTCTAAAGCATTAAGTTTTTTGGAGGAGAACTTGTAAGAGACTGAGGAGCATTTGTTAGCTTTTAATTTAAACAAATGTAAGATTTTATGCTTTGGAAGAGAAAAGACAGATCACGTTCCCACAGAGAAGGAAACTGATTCTCTTGTGCTTTGCCCTTCTGAGGCATAAAGGAAATCTCTTCATTTTACAGGCTGAAGGTTCAAAGTCAAGGTTGTGTTAGTGAGTTGCTCAACATCAGGCAGGAAGCCTGTGACTGGGCCATGAATTGAACTTTGGGTTTTTGAGTGCTGGACTAGGAAGTTGTCGACTGAAATATCCTTCATAGATCATCTGCAGCTATTACAGTTCTCTTTTGTTGTTCTACTTTTTTCTGTAGGCTTTTGGTTTCCTTTTCAAATATTTTATTCCAGGCTATTCTTTTTGTTTACGTGTTCTGGCTCGTGACTCTTTCTTGCCTTTTGGCTTCTGGTTTTCTTGTGCTGTTTTCTGGTGTGTCTCCCTTGGTTAACAGCAGCTGTGACAGTACTGACTTGTTGCTTTTTGCATTTTGTTCTACAACCAGAATCCTATGGTATACCAGATTTCTGTGGCTTTCTGCTGTTTGGGCTCAATGTGCTATAACTCAGTTGCAATGTATCCTTCAAGAAGCAAAACAAAGACTTGTATAGAACGGTAATATGTAAATAAAGTGTGTCACTTGCTGTGGACAAGTAATTTGGGGAAAGCAGGGTTCTGTTTGTGTTGTGCTTCTGCTTTCTCTCTTTCTGTGATAGGTGGTTTACGAGTTACCCATTAGAAGTCAGTGGTGCTTTGATGTCCAATGGTGTCCTAGGAATCCTTCAGTCTTCTCTGCTGCCACTTTTGATGGGTGGATCAACATTTACTCTGTTATGGGTGGGAGCTTAGAAGCTCAGCAGAAGACTCAGGCTGACAAGGTAAAGTCCTGTGAACATGTTATGGCTCGTCAGACTGGTAGTTATCCACCTGACTTCTGAAAGCATTAGGAACACACGTGTGTAACAGTGTGATTTTTTTATTTTTTTTTAAGTGATGTGGTCTGTCCCACCCACCAGGACATATGGCTGTCTGCTGTGGGAACCAGAAGCTACCTGTGTGGAGGCTTAATATCGACCAAGTCTCAAAGGGACTACATTGCCTCTTGACAAATGCGTCTCAGTATTTCCTGTAAAATTCATTAATGTGTGTAAAGAGAATCAGGGTCAAGTGTAGTTTTGATGTTATACATATTTTATGGTTATTAGTACTAGACTAAAAAGAAAGCAGAACACCTGTTAGAGAAACAAGCTTTTCTTGTCATTAGGTTAAAATGAAATACATTGATACTAATTAATACAGCATGTTATTATTTATTGGCTTAGAAGAAAAAAATTTAAAGTAGCTAATAAGCCACTATTAGCAATTTTCCTCAAGTCAGTTGACTATAACTTGAAGCATGTTAATATTTTGAAACTCATTACATAGCAAATGAAAAGATGGGGTAACTCTGAACAAATTAAATGTCAGTACTGTCTAAAATTTTAGTTTTAATCTGGTGACTGGTCTTCAAATTCCTTCTCTCTCTCCGAGCCAACAAATTCTTTACAATACAGGTTTAAGAGAATACGTATGAGCCGGCTTAAGTGTTATTTGTATAGTCATTTACAGCTGACCGACTGCGGTTTCATAGGATTTGCAAGAGAAAGAAAATACTTTATCAAGCCACAGCTGTAGGAGATTAAGGATTTATTTAACCCATGGAGAATTTTCTTTCTGTGCATTCTTCATGTGCATGCACCACACTTCCACTCTTCAAAACTGGAGAACAGTAGGGTAGAATAACTCCTAGATAAAGAGAATAACAAGTAAGAACAAAAATAGGAGGAGATAATGACAATTATGGAGGCGGAGAGTTTGTGACAAAGAGGTCTCTTTCCTCTGGAAAAGACTCTGTTGAAGACCTGGTGGTTGGTGTTACTGATACCCTGGTAGTGTGTATTTATTTTTTTGAAGGTTTAGGGTGATTGATCTGTTAGGTATAAACTGTTCCTCCAAAAACTTATCTTTCTTTGGAATTGGTTTACCATGAAGAAAGATTTCAAAGACAAAACATGTGGGTCTTGCCTGTGATTCTTTTATTTGGCAGCCTCAACTTGATGAGCCTTGGGTTGCTTCTTTTCAGGTATGCTGAAACTAGGGACCCATGAAATATGTCAAAGTTGAACGGAGTTATCTTTAGCAAACAACAAATCTGTGCCAACAACGTTAACAACTGAGAATGCCTGTGAATGGTGTTGTGTGTATGCTCACTGATTTCCTAAACGTCAGAAATCCAGATCAGAGGCCACTTTTGACACTCTTGTGTCTAAGCAAGAAACTCTGGGGAGGTTATTTCACCAGCCTCATCTAAGCTATAAAAGCTTAAAACAATCCTTAAAACTAACCCATTTGAAAGACCCCAGCAACAGAAAATGAGTTAGCATTCCTTTGTAAGCAAAACAAGAAATAAGTTGGACAACTTTTGACCATATGTTGTCACTGTCTTGCATAAAACAAGTAATTTTGTAACTCTTGTGTTTATGAGCTGGGTGCTAGGCCAGGCAGTGTTTATTAAGGAATCTGCATCTTGCTAAGGAAAAGTTACTCGAAAATCTCTTAAGGTGAAGCTTTCTTGAGAAATAATTTCTGAAATTGTTTGTAAATACCATTTCTCTCACATTGAGGCTTGTTGGTATTCTGGGAAGAGGTGCTGTAACAGCCTTTTTCTTCATCAGTGGGAAAAGTAACCAATTACTAAGCAATGTTTTGTGTGTGTGTGTGCTTACTCTGTGCAGAGAGGAATTGTATTATATCTTATTCCTTTCTCCATCTGATTCTAGATCTCTTCCTCCTTCAACAACCTGGATCCCTTTGGCACGGGACAGATGCTTCCTCCTCTGCAGGTGCCAGAGCAAGTAGCTCAGACAACTTTGATTCCACCATTAAAAAAAACACCCAAGTGGATTCGAAGACCTGTAGGGGTTTCATTTGCAGTAAGTGAATGGAGCATCCTTAGCTTAAAATGCATCAGATGTGTCATCTTGTGACACAATCCTTTTTTGCTAAAGAAACCTTTTTATCTTCCTATTACTAGACGTTTTAATGCCTGTTTAAGGTGCAGTGTGGTGTGCCATGGAGCAAAGCTCTTTTGCTCAACACTCACATGTATTTCCAACAAGAAAGAGTCCCCTACCAGAAAACGGGGGGGTAGAAGTAAGATGTAACAAAACTAAGGAAGGCTCGTAAAAGTCATCCTTGTAGTCTGTGACATGCATTCCCATTATCCTCTTGTCTTTCTGTTGCCTATCCAGGTGTTTAATTTTCTTCACCTTTTTGCTTCTAAATATAAAGGCTGAATTGTTCTTTTAGCCTGTGTCTTGACTTGATCTCTGTCTGTCTAGTGCCTGCTGTTTGCATGACAGTTTTTAACACTGCAGCCTGCCTCTCCATGTCAGAAAAGGACAAACCGTTCCGAATGGTACTTTTTCCTCTGTGCCTCTCTAGCATTTGCAATTGGTTAGGCCTGAGAGCGCACACACAAATGTCATGGCTATCAGTCTTCAGCTTGTGAACTCCCTAAATGTCCCTACCATCCATATACATTAAACGTGTTGGGGTTCCTTTGTGATCACAGGTGGACCTTCAGTTCACCTTGCTGAACAAAGAGCTAAGTGGGTTGCTCTTACCTTTCTTTATAAGACTGTTTACTATATCTCCCTCTGTTTTTCTCAGTTTGGAGGAAAACTTGTTACCTTTGGTCTTACCAAAGCTCCTGGACAGCAAATGCAGCAGACTTACCCACACCAGGTATTCATCAGTCAAGTCACGACTGAAACGGAATTCCTGCTTCGATCCAGAGAGCTGCAGATGGCTTTGCAGTCAGGGAACCTCCTTGATTACTGCCAAGGCAAGATCCAGACAGCCAAACTGCCATTTGATGAGAACCTTTGGAATTTCTTGAAGGTAGGATGGCTGTGGTGAAACACAGAGGTCAGTTCTTTTATGATCCTGGGGTGGAATGTGCTCACTATGGTCCTCTGTAGCCCTTTATATTCTTGTTCTTTAAGACATAAAATGGAACTGATTAGGCTAGTTAGTCACTTGTCTAAAGAAAAGGTTTTGCAGTTGAGGTCTTGGACGTTGCCTTATTTTCCAGTAAGAATAGTGTTTTCAAGACCAGGCTATATCTGCCTGCTACCAGTGGAACTCTACTGTTAGTATTTCTTAAGTCAATGAGATTCCCTAGTAATGAAGAGAGCTGTGGTGGCCTGAGGACTGGCTGTAGCCCTACACAGGGTGATTTGGCAATATGAAAGATTTTGGTAACGGGGAGCGGCCGCTCGGCTGGAAGGGCAGGGCTTGGCCTTGGGAATGTTTCACAGATGCTCATGGGCAGACTTGGGGGGGCGCGGGGGGCAAAATCTTGGGATTTTTCTCTATAATATTACATTTGCATGGGAAATCATATCTCTTGAATAGGATTGCCAGGCATTGTCTGGGTGGTGACAGTATTCTCAATTGCAACTGTCTTCAGCTGCATTGGCTGAGATAAATCAACCTGTCATTTTAGTCAGTTTTATAGTACAGCTGGCCCGTGGTCCTGTGAGACCAAACCAGAACGTACCAAATCTATTACTGTTTATTGCCTTAAACTACAAATCAACCTTCTGTACGAAAGACTGTTCCACATGACCATTTCTGCTTCTGCAAGAACAGTTTCCAGTGACTGTTTGCAAGTGTCTTATCCATGTACAGTTTGGTCAGTTCTGTAGTAGGAACAGCCAGGGACTTAGTGAGACAGACAGATTCTCCTTGCATAGTGTTAATCATGCATCAAAGCATACAAATAGAGCCTGTTAATTAGGCTGTGTGCAGCCTGTGGCAATCTCTGGGCCTATCTCAAATCCCCACCCAAGTAGCTTCTGTAGGAATTACTTAACTAATTTTTGTGAAGCCAGCTAGGACTTCAGGCAACCACTTTGTCTCAGTTTCATCCAGACTGAAATCAGCCCATTGTCTCTATGAAGAGATTAGCTGGGCAATTCCTAGACCATCCAGGGAATTAATGACCAAGTGCACTAAGTATGCATACAGTCGTAGCCCTGACACGCAGTTGTACCTCAATTGTAGCTATGTGACAAACTTGAATTTCACTCTTTTGTCATAACTATAACTTAAATTCCATAGATTTTCCACAGTAGTCATTAGGTGGACTTGTCATAATTTTGTTCCTTATCTATAAACTGAGCTCTAAACTTTACTGCTGCCAGAAGCAGCCAACCATTGGCAGTGTGTAGACGTCTAGGATTTTACATATTTTCTTGTCTTTTTCAATATCCTTTGGGAATCAGGTGAATCTGGAGCAGGAGTCCAGGACTAAACTCCTCAAGCTGCTGGGCTACAATAAAGAAGAGCTGCAAAAAAAGGTAAGGTGTCTATCCAATAGGAAGAAGACTTTACAGGACTAAAGTTGACGCAAGGGAGTTGTAGGGTCCCTACTGGAAATGAGTGAGTGATCTCACTGCACACAGAAGATGGAACTATGAAATTATAGCCGAGATGCACCTCAAGTATCCCCCATTAAAAAGAAAATATGGGCACTTTTAAGGGTATAACTCTAGCTGTACTGGACCCTGAAAGGGTCATGAGCCCAGTTCTCTCGCTTCCAGTTGTTGGTGCTCTGGGAAGGGTTTAACAACACTACAGTTGAGAGCTTCCTCTAGCATCCAGAGCTCTGTATCTTAGGGGATTGCTCAGCCAGGAAGAAGGTGACAGATGAAGACAGTTAGACATAGCAGTGGTGGAACTGCAGGGGAGGAAACTCCTGCAGCAGCATGAACAATGCTCTGAAAAAGATAAATAACCTCTGATGGGCAGCCAGTCAGGAATAGGGAGGGGTGGAATTTTTCAAATGGGTGTAAGAGACGGAGGAATCGTGCTAGTCGCTTGGTGGCTTCACTGACCAGGTGTTTGACTTTGATAAGGGCTTCACTCTGTGAATATCTGTTACTTTTCTAGATCACCTCATGTTTGAGCAATGGTATCCCAGATAAACAGCCCCTTCCTGAGGCAGATGAGACAAATGCAGCACAGCCAGATCAGGTATGTCCTGTACATCTTGCCAGTCTGGGAGAACAGTGAAGGGCAGAATGAAAAGGAAGGTTTGATTCCAACCACAAGTTGTTGGGCTCACCACAGGCATTGCAAATGGCAGTACACGGTCCTGTCAGACCCTCACAGGGTCAGACTAAAGGATCATAGCAGTTCCTTCTGGCTTTGAAACAAATCAATGAATAATGAAGACGGACTCCTGGCTGTTAACACTGCAAGAAGACTAGCTTCACCAGTGCTGATTTCTTCAGGGATAGAATTAGCTTCACCCTAGTTTAACTTCATGCTACAGTTCTGGATTTCCTCTGTGAAGCTTCTGCTGTGGTATTTCTTTTGCATTTCTTTCCTTCTCACCTCTATCCTTTGAAATGTATACTCAGATGATTCTGCAATGTCCATCTTCAGATGCCTTCCAAGGCCTGGTTCACCATGCACTATAAATTTTGCTCCTCTAAGGCATCTAAAACTGCTGTCCTCAAATTAGTAATCTTCTTCACAAACCTTAAACACTTGCTTGAGATATTCTAAGGGTAGCAATTGTGTCCTGCGTTTCAATAGAGCACCAAGCATGGCTATGATCCTGCCTGTTAGTTACAGATATCACTTGTTGGGCTTGTCCCTATTCTGTCCAAAATTGTTCAGCTTGTACAGGGGCTGGAAGTTGAGCTGCTGAACGCTGGCCAGTGATACTGTTGGCATTGCATGTCTTACACCATCAATCTCCTGAGCTTTGTCAGTAGCAGCACTGCCCTGGTGAAACTGCAAGTTGATAAGAGCAATGAGAGGAGGCATGATGGGTTTCCAAGTTGAAATCAGATTTATATGAGCATGCTCAACCAAATGGAGAGCAGCCCCATTCCACTCAGTAATCCATTTTGGGCAGGATCTATGTGTTCAATGAATTAATTAACCTCCTGTACTTTTTGCACAGCTTTTGATAAATTCCAGTGATGGTGTAGCTGCTGTTTCCTCCTCTTCAGCCTTTTTTGACAACCTCATCCCACAGAATATGAGCACATTGGAGATTCCTGTCACAGAAGGTATATTACATGAAATGTATTTCTACCCTCTACCAGGAAGAATCTGGCCCCCTCCAGCAGATGGATACTTTTTAAACACATGGCCCCTCCCAGGGTCCTGCAACATCTCTCCATATTGTGCAAGGAAATACTCCTTAGATTAGAGACCCATTAAAAGTATAGAAGAATCTTTTAGATGATGGGAGAATTGCTGTCAAGTCAGTGGGGTTTTTTTGAGCACGAAACCTGATTTTTGTTTCCAAATCATCTTTTAGCTGGGCTTCCATACCTTATTAGTTTTGACTGCCTGCACTTTAAAATGAGCATCCCCAGTGCATCTGGGTGATGCCCCTGTGGGTTAACTCTGCTTCTCACCTCTGTAGATACGGATGGACTGATCAGCCAAGCCCTTTTACTGGGGAATTTTGAGGGTGCAGTGGAGCTGTGCATGCGGGCAGAGCGCTTTGCTGATGCCATCATTTTAGCTATAGCTGGTGGGGAAAACCTCCTAAAGGAGACCCAGAAACGCTACTTTGCCAAGCGTGAGACAAAACTCTCCCGGGTAAGTGACAGTTCTGTGTACCTGCTGAGCAGGGCAAGGTGTATAATATCTTGGCAGATATTTGTCTGAATAAACATGGAAATGTTTGGGCAGGAAGCAGAATATCAGCAGAATCTGTGCATCTCCTCTTGGCTAGACATTTATTCTAATCTCCTGGTGGTTTTTGGATAAGTTCATGTTGCACACCTGGGATGTCTGTGTTCCTTTTTAAAAAAAAATGTAATGGTTCTGCCTCAGCCTCCCATGCTTGTAACCTGTGGAGCATACTGTCCCTTCTCAGATCAGCTAGGGAGATCTTAGCTTATTGAAATGAGAAATGAGGCAGCATCACAGGAGTTGGGATATCCTAGCACTATATTCCCAGTCATTGATACTAGCTGCTCTGACACAGGATATGCATTAGCTAGACCTTTAGTCTTTCCTAGTGTGGCTGTTCCTGTAGTCTTTTAAATGCCTTGTTGGGCTTTTTTGCCTTCTTTAGAGTCACTGGGTTCCAATTACTGTTAACACTGGGATGCTGGGATTGGTGGACCCTAATGTACAGTGAGGTAGTTGATGCAAAGTGGGAAGCGTGCCTGAAAGTGAGCTATCCATGTGGGTGCACTTGCTTAAGCAGTCAAATTATCTTTGTCTTCAGTGACTCACAGGACTTCTACTTCCTTTGCAGCTGCTTTCCTCCATTGTGCAACAGAACTGGCAAGATATTGTTTGCACATGTGATCTACAGAGCTGGAAGGAAGCATTGGCCATCTTGTTAACATACTCAAAGCATGAAGACTATACCCAGCTCTGTGGTATGCAGCATAATACGTTTTGATACAGTTTTCCTTAGGGGAGGGAAACTCTGGGCCACTTACAAAAAGAAGTGGATACACTTGAGGAAGGATAGCACTCCTTACTCATTTTAGCTATCTGGAACTTCCGAAGTGTGGACTGTTGAGTTAGGATGATGATATATGCATACTGTAGGTGAGAGTCATAGCGTAAAGTTATATATGCTGATATTTCTTGTCACTTCTACCAATAGCATGGAAAAAAACAGGATAGGCATGAGAATGAGATGCTAAGAGAGTCGTTTTTGTTATTTTATTCTAGGGAGAAAGGGGTTTTCTTGACAGTAAAAGGTCAAGTGGCTTCATTCCATCTGAAAGAGGTTTACCATTTCACCATATTCTTCTCCCTTTTAAGTTCAGAAATAGCGGTTGATGAACAGTTGATGGCTTCAGTTGTTTCCTCAGTCCTGTTAATAGTCCAAGATACTCAGCAACTGGTTGTTCTGAGACTCAGTTCAGGAGCAGTCTGAATCTGATGAAGTTACACATGTTGCTTAGCTGGGAACTAGCTCCTGGCTGATGGGAACAGCTAAGTGCTATTGGAGAAATGCCAGCACTTTATACAAGTAAGATGACTTCTTGAAGTACAAGAAAACATGACATCTTTTACAGACCAAATTGTAGGAATGGGAAGTGGCAGTGGTGATGGTGAGATAGGTCCAGCTCACCTTTACCTCCTAGCGTTTCCTAGACATTGACAGCTACCAGATTACGAGCTGTCCCTGGTACTGGACACTATTGTTACTTGAAGATTCCCACACCTCTTTGGGAGAGGAAAAGAAAAAAAATAGCATTGGATTTTTTCACTAAATCCATCTGTTGTTTTTAAGGCTTTTTCTTTCTCTTGTATGTCTGGGCAGACATATAAAAATTGGCAGTTATATAAAAAATTACTACTTTTTTTAACCAAGTTGGCTTTGGGATTCCTTATTGATGCTCTGTGTTATCCAAGAATTAGGTGCAGATCCAAAGTTGTTAACACCTTTGTGCTAACAGAAACCAGAGTAGGATTGCTAAAAGAGGAACATCAAAGTTAATGAGCTCTTCAAAACCTGGGTGAGTTAAATTTTGGCACTATTTCTTCCTCTCCAGACATGCTGGGTGCCCGCCTAGAATCAGAGGGTGATGCAGCCCTATCCAATGATGCCTGCCTCTGCTATATCTCATCAGGCAACGTGGAGAGGTTGGTGGAATGCTGGGTAAAAAACCATGAGACTTCATCACCCCTTGCCCTGCAGGTACAGGTGCTTTAAAGTTGATTTGACTCCTTTTTAGGCCAGTATGGTAGCCCTGATCTGTTTGCGTTATCTCATCAAGCTGAGTATCTGGCTTCCAGCAGGCAGTGAAGACCTGTTCGTGATCACCAGGGTATCTCCTTCTAGCCCAGATTATGGGCTTACATCTAAGGGGACTTGCAGTCTTAAACATTAAGGGTTTGTGAGTTTAGAGAGTAGTGATTACATTGCACATAAATCCAGCCACAGACAAGAGTTAACAGTTCACCCGCCTGACTTTGTGTACTGATGTATACTGATGTCATCTCTGAGATTTCTGTTAGTCAGGAGCTTTCCAATGTACCTTTTTTCTTACTGGTAGTTGCCTGGGAGTACATTTGCTACTGTCCTTAGCATGTGTAACTGGAATGCTCCAGTTATCTGGCTGTACCTTCAGAACAGCCTCTGGCAAAATCAAAGTCTAGACTGTATTATTCCCACTGCAAGTAGAATGATCATGTATGGGAAGTCACATCTTGCAGATGAATCAGGTCTTTTAAGTCAGTGTTATCTACTTGTTAGGCTTAAAACAGTTCTAACTGTCTGGTTAGGCCCTAAACCTTGTCGCTGAATCACTAACCCCCATTGTGTCCACCAGTCACTAGAATGAACTAGACAAGTCTTCCACCACAATATTGTCAGATAATGCCGTTTGCTACAGAGTTCCCTGTGTTTGCAACCCCACTAGTGAATAACAACAGAAAAAGGCATTTTCAGCATTGCTGGTTATGTATGAAACGGACCTCCTCCCAGTTATCAACCAGTGTTGCATGTATCATTCTGCAAATATAAACATTACTTTGATTTCTAGAAGTTGACAGAGTCTTGAATAGCTAAAAACCTTCTGGTCTGTTTGTCTGCAGTCGTAGTTTTTCCTAGTGAATTTCTCCTGGCTGAGTTTTAATCCTTCAGCATGCAAACTGATAGCTTGTAACTCCTAGAGTTACAGTAGTAACTTCCTAGTAAAAAGATTGATTGGAATGTCCTTGTAGCTTCTGATTTTCTTTCATTCCTTGCTTACCATAAAAGTAGCAGTGTCAGGGTTTGCTGCCTGGTGCCTGGTTTTCTGCACAAAGCGCACCTGAGGAGCGAGTAGTCAGTGATAGTATCTGGTGCAGACTGCAGCAACTTCTGCTCGTCTTGGACCCGATGTCACTTGAAAGCGGGGAAAGACATCTGGTGGTGTCTCAGCGTGAGATGGAGCAGTAAAGCAAGTCAGATTCTGAGTGGTCTGTTTCCTCCCTCCCCCTGGTTTATTCAGGATCTCGTAGAGAAGGTGATGGTGCTGAGCAGGTCCATTGAGATGCTCCGAGGCACAGCAGGACAGGCGCCAGGCCCTGTCTTGGCAGAACGAATCACCCAGTATGCCAGTCTCCTGGCATCACAAGGATGCTTGGCAGCCGCAATGAATTACCTACCCAGCAGCTCTAAAGAGGTGAGTGAGAAGTGAGTTGTGGGAAGAGCAGTATATGGGGAAAAATAACTCTTTATACAAGAGAGAACTTGGGTTTTGACATGCATCAGGACTTAAGGTTTCACCTTAATTATGGTAACTCGAGAGTAGAGGTGTTGTTTTTTTTTCTCGGACATAACTTTTGTTTTCATTTGCTTTTTCTTTGTAGTGCCTTTGATTCAGGGAGAAGGAAGGCAGCTATAGAACTGTGAAATGATTCCTGCAGAGCAATGCTGGCAAGCAGCTCTCTAGGGAAGCTGCATCTATTCCCAAAACTAGCTGGTAGAGAAGGGAATGGGGAGGTCACCTTGTATTTTGAAACAGATCTGTCTAGTGCCCAAATGCGGGTAGAGGTTGGGGAGAGAAAATTCTGGAGATTGGGGGAGGGATTAGTGAGACTTTATCTGCCTTGGATAAAGGCAGGTGATATCCCAGATTGTCACAGTTTGGGTTTGTTTGTTTGTTTTGTCCTGGTGGCTATGGGGGAAATGGTTAGTTTTGCAGATTGATGCTCCATGCCCTGACCCAAAGGTCAGGGTCTGCTTTGAATGCTTCTGCAGCACCTTCCATCTGAGGGTCTCAAGGCACTTCTCCTAAAGCATAGTTTGTTGCAGATCCTGATTGAACAGCTCCGAGACCGGCTTTTCCATGCTCAAGGAGAGAATGTGGGTGATCAGCAGCCACCTCCTTTTCCCTACACTCGTGTCAATGTAGGTGTCATTAAACACACATCTCCAGCAGCCAAGGGTGGTTCCACCTCTGAAGGAGCAGCTCACAAAACAGGTCCCAGACATCCAGAGAAGGTAGGCCTTAAACTCAGGTGTTCATGGCTGGGGGAGGAGGAAGGCTTGCTGCATTGTGGAAGGCACATGAAGTAATGTGAGATGACATAGACTGCAGGCATTGAGGTTGCAGGCATCAGTGTTGTCCTTCACTGGAGCAAACACAAGCTCTGTGATAATCCAAGAGTAGACTGACACATTTTCACAAAGCTCTGTCCCCCATGCTGGAGTCTCCTGACTGGAGAAGACTGTTACAAGTGTAGTAATCCACTGAGATCTCGCATATTGAGAGAGGGAAAAGGGGGCTGTGGTTCACTCTCCTATGCTCATCTCATCCTCGTTTCTCAGTAAACTTAGTGTAGTATGGCTTAATCTCAGTTCTTGCACAATAAAACTGTTCAGGAAGTTTTGCTTCTAGCCTCTTTTACTTCATTATTTCTTCTGGTTGTGCTTCCAGGAAGTCACTGTATGGGAATTGGCTCCTGAGGACTAATCCTTGGGAGAGCTGGAAAATGCTGTAAAGAGGGTGGTGTCCAGCTTGTTGAGCAAATTATGTGGTGGGAAAGGCCTTTGATCCAATCCATCCAGGGCACTGAGAGCAGCAGTGTCTTCTCTTGCCTGAGAAGTGACAGGGGTAGAAGGTGCATCTGCTTGTGTGTGTGTATGCATGCGACTGTGTCAGCCATTTGCGACGTCTTTGTTTTTCAATTGCAGCCCAACTATCAGTCATCGTTTGCTCCTTCAGCACCTTCTCAGCCTTCAGTGCCTTCCCTGTTCATGCCTCAGCCAGTGCCAGCAATGTCGATGACACCTCACCACGCTGCCCCTCCCCAGGCCAGTGCAGGTCCCCAAACCAGTGTCTATTCCCGAGGGCCCCCGTACCCCCAGTACAGCCCGGGCTTGGTGCCAGCAACTGTCTCAGGGCCAGGTAAGTCTTGTCGGTAGCTGTGTCTGGTCTGCAGGCTTTCTTAGACTAAAGCCTTCAACACGGATGGCTGCTCTGCTTTCTTCCTCATGGGCCTGTTGTACTTGCAAAAAACAAGTCAGCTCTCAGAGAAGCTTCTCAATGCTTCTGACACCTCTAGTTCTAGCAGCTGTTGCTGCGTGTTCACTAAACATGTACAGGGGTGGAGAAGCCACAGCTGACTTTGCGGCAGAGTTTGACTGATGTAACTTGGGTTATGAGGATTATGCCTGGCATGGATATTCTAGGGTATGACTTGGAGAAGGGAAGACTTCCTAGCATGAAGGAGAGCATCAGGAGCAGTTTGCGCATGAAACAAGTGATACTGATACACTTTCTCATTTATAGCTGTGTCACAGCCCCAGCCATTCGGACCAGCGGGAATCGGACCTGTTGGTCCTGCTCCCTTCCCCAGCCAGCCTTCTCTGCCAGGACAGCCCATGCCCATGACATCTCCTGGCGTTCCACCATCTGGACTTGCCGTCTTCACTCCAGCCTCAGTCCCATCCTCTCAGCTTCCTGCAGTTTGTCCTCTCCCTGTGGCAAGCCAATCTCCTCTAGGTTTCTCTTCAGCACCTTTCAACTGCCCCATGAACATGGGTTACCCTCAGGGAGGTCCTGGAGCTCCATCTACTAAGCCCCTGCCAGCAGCCAGCATTCCTCCTCCTCCCACAGGTAAGTACTGCTGTGTGATTTGTGTGTTCAGGACACTCCTGGATGGGGTTTGCAGTGCCTAATGGAGATGGACCTTCTGAGTTTCGGTTCAGTCACCATAAGGCTGGATGCAGTGCTGAGGCTAACGTGAGGCACGCTGGGCTGAGTGGTGGAGAGACACAGCAGTGATGACAGTTTCATTTAGCCTTTTCAGATGCTGCGTACCCCAGGCTGTGGTTACGAGATGCTGTCTTTTCAGGTCCCCAGTGCACCCTAAGTAGTCATCCACTCCAGAGGCATCTGCTGAAAGGGTGGTGGTTCCCAGGGGATGCCTGGTGGAAGGCTCGCTGATCTCACCCCTGCTTACGGAACTTTAGACAAGAAGTGCATTTGAAGTGCTGGGAGAACAGAGGGCTGCTTCTCTGTCCATGGGATACCCTTAGCTTAGCTTCAGGATAAATTCCTCTGTCTGCTATGCTCTAGTTCTCCCCATTTTTCCTGTTACCATGGAGTGCTTGCCTGTGACTCGCTTCTGGATTCCTCTGTGCAGTGCTCTTAACCTGAGCCTTTCCCCTCTGGGTCTGTGGTTTGAATCCAACCCAGCCTGCAAGTACTGGGAAGTCCTTGTGAGCGTGATGAAGTTGGCACTAGTTCCCAGTGGATGGACATTCCCTCTTTATATTTCCCACTAAATCACCACATCTGGTACTTGTTAAGTCTTCATTTGCTGTCTCAGAGGACAGGTTTCAGCCGGCTGTGGAGATCCCTAACAACAAGGCTGACAATCCTTAGATTTTTGAGCAGATGCCTTCTCCAAGCCATGTGTATTCTGAGAATGAAGGAACTGAGGCTGTGAGGTTTGCCACCACCTGGAATCCTTTGCTGAGCTGTCTTTAACCGGGGATAGCAAATACCACCATGTGAAGCCTGTGGGGACTACATACAAAGGCTCTAAGCTAAGGCTGGACAAATCCCTTCTGAAAAGCTATCAGGGATAGTAGTCCAGGGACACTACTCGCTGAGTAAAAGCTGTTGGTGATGACTTTCCCCCCTGCCTTGATTTTCAGGTTTCTTCCCTTGGCTAGATCCCCACGTGGATCATGCAGGTAGTACCCAGAGCAGCCTCCAAACCTGTGAGGGAAGCATGTTGCTGCTTCCAGTGAAATGTGGGGAGTGTGCACATTTTACTGTGTGTGCATGTGTGCATGCTCATTGTTCTCTGGTGTTTCCTTGCATGCCTGGGGAGCTGTGCAGCTGGGATAGTGGACGTACTTGTCCTGGGGGCTAGTAAGTGACAAGTAGGGACATTGGAAGTGAAATGGAAGCATTGTACTCTTGCTGATGACTTTGGATACAGAAAGCAGGGGCTTCAGCTTCTTCCTTCTCTACTGTCCTCCTGTCCTGGAGGAATTAGAGCATTCTCAGTCTCTGTGCCCCTTCAGACAGTTGCTGGGACAGCAGGATGGGTAAGTAGCTTCTTTTCCTTCCTTGCTTCTCGAGGCAAGGGATGGGCAGTGGTTGTGAGTCATCCCTTGTGTTCTCCCTGTTACGCTCCCAGCCTTACGCATGGCTTTACGTGCGCTTGTGCTTGCCCCAGGTGGTTTGGAAGAGGTGGGTCCCAACATAATCAGTGGTGGAGTAGAGCATCCCAAGCAGAACTTGGGGGCTCTATTCCAAGGAGAGCTGCAAAGCCATTTTGGCCTTGGTTACAGGGAAAGGTTTGGCTTTGTATCTGAGTCCATCTGCTGGGGAGAATTTGGACCATAGAGGTTTTCTGGCTGATGCTTTGTACTGATTTCTCTCTTTAGGATTCATTGATGGTGGAGAGTAGGTGACTGGTGTCTTCCAGTCTATGTTGTCAGTGGGGTAAGGCTGACTCTGCACAGTGACTGCTGCTTGTGCCAAAGACCATCTGCCAGGCACAAAAGATTATCTAGGGAGTCTCAGCCTTATTTGGGAAATCCGAGTACTCGTTAGCCACTTACACCACCATGCAAGCCTTGTGGCGTGGAGCAGGACTCTAGAAAGGGAGTTGTCCCTTCAGCAGAGAAATAAAAGACCCCAATTTTCTGTGTTAAAGGGAAGGTGATTCTATGGAAAGGATTTCAAGCACTTCCTCAGGCTAAAGATGCCCTGCAGAAATTTACTGTCGGGAAGTTCCCTTCTTCTGGCACCATCTACTCCCAGTTTTAATGGCAGCATATGGCATGCCCAGATCAGCAATGGAAACTGTCTTCCTTGAGAGTGCTTTCTTGCCTACTATTATTGTCTGGTTTTGATGGGTACTTTTCTTTAGCCTGGAAAGGAACTGTAAGATCACTCAATCTGACTGGCCAAACTCTCTTGCTTTGGCAATTCCTGAACACGATCTGAACAGCTCATGATCACATTCTCACTAGCGCAATGAAGGGAGATCTTCACTTGGAGAAATCCCACGCTCCTGGGGAGCGTCAGGGACAGGGTGAAGGACAGCAACGTGTTGGCTGATCTCCTTTCTGGCTGGGATAATCCCTGGCTCTGGCCTGTGACAGTCTTCTTTTCTTTTTTTTTTTTCTTTTTTTTTTTCTTTTTTTTTTTCTTTTTTTTTCTAGGACAGACAGTGCTGGAGCCTGCTGCCATGGGGCACTCCTTTCAGGGTTGGTGAGAAACCCTCTTTCACAAGTAGCATAGGCAGGATAGTCAGAGTTTCATCCCAGCAAAATGCAACTGGGTCCTGCTGTCTCATGTCTGATGATTAAGTGCCTGGCTTAAAGACTGTAATTTAAACAGCTGTTTCCTGTAAGGATTCAAAGTGCCACTGGGTTGGAATAGTGCCAGGAACTGCTAGGCCACAGGCTCGGTGGGGGCCAGCAGAGTTCTAGGGCACAGAATCTCCAAGTTAGAAATAAATGCCAACTTAATTAAACTACTGATCCAAACTCATCAGAGAGCGAGTCTTGAAATCATGGGAAAAGGGAGGGCAAAAAGAGGCTGCCAGAATTTTAATAATAAAGGTAATTAAAGTAATGAAGCACCTTTTGCATCTTTCCCCTGTGATTTTTAAAGCTCAGCTCAGGATCAGTGGCTCATTAAGTGTGTGGCACTGAGCTCCAGCAATTCTGATATTGCCCCTGAGAATTATGCCACTTTCTCACATATTATTCCTGTCTCATGGGCTTGAGGTTATTAATACTGGGGTGACAAAAGAAGCAGTGAGGTTTTG
The DNA here is from genome assembly GCA_025331215.1 of Actenoides lindsayi. Classification (NCBI taxonomy): domain Eukaryota; kingdom Metazoa; phylum Chordata; class Aves; order Coraciiformes; family Alcedinidae; genus Actenoides; species Actenoides lindsayi. The sequence continues at coordinate 29,809 of WTSP01024746.1, read as the reverse complement.
TCTAGAGCTACAGGTACGGCAGCAGACAAGGTATTTGGAATTTGACCTTTGCAGAATGAAGTGTGGTCACAAATCTTTTGCTGTCACATTGTCCGATGGATTTTTAATTACCCAGAGTGAGGTTAGAGGCTAGGTACTACAGAAGCATCTTCTGAGACACCCCTCTGCTCCCAAGGCATTGACTGGTTAACTCTGTTCCCCTCTAGTTGAGAAGGCAGCAAATTTTGCTAAGCTTTGGTTCTGAATATGATTTTGGAAGGGGAAATTTCAACCCCCCTCTCCTCCCCTTATCGCAGCAACCTTCATTGCTGTGGACTACCGCCACAAGGCACTCCTGTGAGTGTTGGTGAGAAACCCTCTCTCACCCATAACATAGCCCTTCCCAAGGTCCCACAGCTCTAGATTCTACGTTTGGGGAACCCTAGGAACGTCCTACCCCTGATGTACACATATGTGCAGGCCTCGACCGAGGTTCAGGCCTGACACAGAGGCTGACTACTGCAGCCTGTGCAGAATGTGGAAAGCTTCAGGTGGCTGCAAAAAAGCTTTCTGTGTGGAAGTGGGTGTGTGCCAGTTCAGTCAGATCAGGTGTCACCTCAGGAAGCCTGTGCAGGTACTCGGATGCTAAGAATGTAATTAAGAAAGAGAAAGGGAAGCAAGAGCAGTTCTTTGGCCTGTAAGCATGGCTTGCAATTCCTCAGTTCAAATGATCTGAAGGAGAAATGTTGGGGGAATTGAAGACATGGGCCTTTTTGCTGAGGGAAGTTCCAAATCATGTAAGCAACCATGAACTGTTGCTGTGGCCACCCCCTCAAAGTCTGACATTTGCATCTTGTTCTCTTTTCTGGCAGCTCAGGAATCTTGGACTGATCCCTCTGCTGGAAGAGGAGGCCTTCAAAAGAAAAAGGTAAGCTTTCAGCTGCAATGGTTGTCTCTTAGCCAGGGAGCTCCATGCCATGGATGCTTTCCTATTAATGCTTCCTGTCCCTCTCAGCAGGTCTCACTCCATGTTGATCTGTCTACTTCTGCATTACATACATAGCTAGGACTGGAGGTCAAGTCATCTTGACCCTTTGCCACCCAAGCCTACATACTGTTCTCCAGGATGGCTGGTTTGTAACGTGGTAATCATCTGTGATGCCGCATCCTTTGTTAGTGCTCCCCAGGCTGACTACAGTCAGTTGTTGCCAGAAATCCGGATTTAATCTTATCCCCTTGCCCGCACACCTTTTCTGATAGTGGCTGGGGAGATGGCGCTCAGCTTCGCACCTGACAGCTGGGGGCAGCATTTCCCCTCAGCGCAGGGACACCCACAGTGCTTTTCCTCTGATGCTGACACCAACAGATAAGACGGTGCTGCTGAAAGCAGTTGAGACAGGTGTAGCTGTGAGCTGCCTGACACATTGGCCATGCTTCTCTCTCCCTTGTAGTGATTGCACTGAAGGACCTGTGAGCCGAGCTCTTTTGCAGGAAATGCTCTCAGTCCCCCATTTCTCTCACTGCTGTCTCTGCCGGCAGGTGTGACAAGAAGCTTCTTTGGCACCGTTCCCACCCCCCTACTCCTCTTCTTTAGCTTGGAACAGACTTCTCGCCCTTTTTCTGGCAGCATAGCTGGGAACCTGCTTCAGGCTGTGCTCACTACAACAGGATTAGCCTCTTGTTAAAGCCATCTCCTTTTGATCTAGCCCCGTCGAAGCGAATCTATCCTGACTCTCTGGCTTAGCAGGGGCACGATGAAGTGTTTGCAAGAGGATTCTCCCCCCATGTCGTGGGATTTTCCCCAACACTTGCTCTGTTGGACACTTTACTGCTGCTAATCTCTACATTCAGGACTCGTGCCGTTGCAGAGCCAAGGCAGCTTTCTGAGGACCGGTGCTTTCAGGGGCAACAGATCTGTTTGATTGAACAATTCCAGAGGAGTTTTCTTGCTGTCACTTTGACTGTTCGTCTAGGATGCAAGAGGAAGGGCCCCGTGCTCTGAGTCAGGGGGCTGAAAGAACAGGGATGTGTTACACATCATCTTGAGAAGTGGGCACTCTGAAAGGTAGAAAGGACATTGGATTTGACTGTGGGGAGTGTAACCAACCCTCCTTCCTTGCACCTGGTTTTCTTGAGATAGATATATATTTTTTCTTTTTTTTTTTTTTTTCCTTTTTGCTGACAGTTGCCTGAGAAATTTACTCCTCTGGCCCCCATCACAGCTCCAGTAATGAATCTGCCGGCTGAGCCCCAAGGGATCCATCCTCAGCTGTCCAGGTTGCAAGAATCTGGGCAGTCACCCCCAGGAGCACCCAAGGAAGGCATCCTGCAGGTACTCAGGGAAAGTGGGACATTCCCCAGCCACCAGCTCCTTGTCAAGTAGAAAAACAGCTCTGCTTTTGAAATTCTTATTTCTTGGCAGCTGCAGGGCTTATGTTGCTCCCTAGCCCTTATAAAGACTTCTCCACCCAAGTGTTAGAGGAATTGCCAGGGTGGAAAATGACACCTGGGTACAGCAGGGAGAGTGGGAGGGAAGACAGGCAGGCTGTCAGCCTGCTGGGAATTGGGAATCCACAGAAGCTATACCACAGTCTGAAGGGGATAATCTAACTCTGTGCTTCTAGGTATTCTCTGGGCTTGCAAAGGGGTAAAATTCTTTCCGTTTCAGAGGGCAATCTAGCAGCTTCAGCCTTTCATGCTCCTGTTGACTAATTCAGCTGCTTCTCTCTCTGTCAGTATCACCAGCTACCTGTGGAGAGGGTTGAGAGGAAGGAGGTGCCCCCTGAGCACCAGGCTCTGAAGGTTACATTTGAAGGGTTGGTGCAACGCTGCTCTGCTGTCGCCACTGATCCAGTAAGTCCTCCCTTCTCTGTTCCTCGGCTTTTTTGCCATCTCGTATATATTTGACTGAGGATTCCTACTTTTGGTTGGGAAAAAGAGAGGAAGAGTCTTGTCCATATAACCAAGTTAATCTCCATCTGCCTCCTTCCATTACACTGTAGGCTTGTCCATCTCATGGGAATTGAGCTTCAGGTCCTTTCCGCCTAGAGTGGGAAGGATATTCCCTTCTTCTCAAGGAGACCAGGAAGAAGCTGTTGCTTAGGTCAGACAGTGTGAGGATGTCTAAATGCCCTGTGGGTCAACCAGTGGGTGTTTCTCAATCTTTGGAAGTTACTCTGTCCTGTGGTCTGCAAGCAGGCAGAAGGGAGGAATGCCTCAGCCGGGTGATGGGGAAGGGGGCAAATCTGACTTTCTGTCTTGAGGAAAGAACGTGTGCATGTGTATGTGCACAGTGAGGGCATGGCTGGCTTGTAGTGCACTCCCTGGCTGGCAGAGGCTGAGATACAGATGAATTGTAAGGTGCTGTAGGAAGAACAGAGGAGGGGAGGGACCAAGTGAAAACAACTTGGTTCTGGGGGAGGTGGCTTTGAAGCTGTGACAGAGCTAGCAGTACCTGTTCCACTTCAGAAAACCCGAAGGAAGCTGGAGGATGCATTGCAGCGGCTGGAGTGTTTATATGAGAAGCTCCGTGAGCAAGTGGTAAGTAGATGCCACCATTCCTTGTGGTCCAGACAGGTTCCTGATCCCATCTTTGCACTGGGTTGTGGGCCTTGGTGTCTGGCCCAGTGTTACCGACACACATTCTCCTGAGAAAGCTAGGGGAGTGACAAACCTTAAAACATACCTTGAATCCAGCCAGCCTTATCTCTTCCTCCTTAACCTTGGCCCAGACGTAGTGTAAGGAGAAGCTGGAGAGGTATTTGCAGGGTGCTTTCACCCCCAGGAAGTATGCTGGCATATAGGCAGGTTCCAGTTGGGAAGGGGCAACTGGGGGTAGTTGTTAAATGTGAACCTAGTGTAGCCTCAGGCTTAGAAAACTGAAGCTGCTGATGCCAGTTGCTGGAGGGCTAGCTGTCAAGCAAAGAATCCTTTTAACACACCCTTTCCCTCAGTGTCCATATTAGGCCTGAATAGAGACAGGAGTCTGTGCTAGGTGGACCTTTGACTTGCTCAGATATGTCAGATGTTTAATTAACAGTGATATGTTATTACTTAGGACCTGCATTCATTGTAACCCAGCCTGGGTATTAAATTAATATTTGTTGCAGTCTGAGAAACCAAGGGAGGAAGCAGGCTGTCCTTCCTGTCAGTGCTTGACTCTGTAGGTGCTGTTTGGTGAGGATGAGATGGGGAACAGGAGGGAAGGGTGTGGAGGGACTGGGTTCTGTGTTACAGTGCTGAACATGCTGACTCATTTCTGCTCTTTCCCCATAGCTCTCTCCAACCATCCTCATGGGTCTCCATGAAATCGCCCGTTGCATTGATGCTAAGAACTACCAACAGGGTCTCCTTGTTCACACCCAAGTGGTGAGCAGCAGCAGTTTCAGTGAGGTGTCTGGTTTCATGCCCATTCTGAAAGTCCTCATGACCATTGCTGGCAAGCTGAATGTGTAAAGTGTGGAGCAGCTGGAACAGTGCACACTGAGAGCTGGTGGACTCCCTCACCTGTTGATGTGCTGCAGGTTGCGGACTCTCTTTCTGACTCTGGAGAAATAAGGCTGTGCCAGTGCCTGGAACTGTGCTAGGCCAGCACACCTGGCCTCATCCACTCTTCAGGCAGCCCACTGCTACCTGGGACTCCTGGAGACTATTATGTCTTGCTCTTCTTTCTTATTAGTCTGAGGCTGCTTCCCAGCCCAGAGATCACAATTTCAGGCTGAGTTGCCCAGAGATCCTCCTCCTTCCTGGTATCACTGGCACAAAGGGTAAACTCCTTCCCTCCCAGGCTGACGTTGCTTTCCCACCCACCCCCCTTTGCTTTTTTTTTTTTTTTTAAGGAGGTGAACAGGGCTGGCACCTGCAGCACCACCAGACAGAAGAGCCTCAGCCTCTATTTCCTGCTGTGGTGTAAACTGCTTTAGTGATAGCTGGGCCCCCTTGGGACCTAAGCTGGGGTATCGCTGCTCTATTGGGTTGCAATGAGGATCTCTCCTCTGTCTCCTCCTTTCTCTTCATTCTCATCCTTTACTCACCCTCTCACCACTCTGCATCCATATCGTGCTACAACTAGGGCTAACTACCAACCTGCTCTGCACTAGTTTTTGTTCTCTCTTTTCTTCACCTAGCCCTCTCTTTGCCTAGTCTCCTGTTTACCCTCTATCCTCCCTCCTTTATATCTGTTCCCCAGAAACTGCACACTTGAGACCTTTATGTTTCAGGCCCAGGGCTGATTTCTTCTTCCAGCTCCTAGGGGAGTTGGGAGTTCCCATTTAGGAGTGCTATCGGGTTGGACTGCTCTGTTCACTCCTACCCAGAGCCAGTCGCACCCTGATTTGGGGCTAAAAGCCTCCCTTTCTGGCTCCTGTCCCTTTTCACTTCCTTTATGTTACCACAGTTGGCCGTTTGCCCACTGGTGTAATCTAAAAGCTTCCTACATTGGGCTTTTCAGGCAGTCTAGGGGCTTTAAGAGAAGTGGGGATTGTTCATGTTCCATAAATGATCCCCTAGAGCTACTCTGACTTGCCCAGACTTGAGCAGAGGGAGACAGTTGGTTGCTCAAAGTGTGGTACATTCATTCTGCCTGCAGTAAGAGATACGTGCAAAGGTGCCTCTTGGCACTAAGGTGGTAAGAATCTGCTGCAGGAGGTGATGCTGTTGGGTCTGGAGGATATGGCTGTGCTGAGGCTTTTCTTCACTGTGGCATTGCCTCTGGAGTAAAATAGATGAATGAAGCATATCTGTCCTAGGGAAGAAGTCTGGGAAGGCAGATGGGATTTTAGGGCACATCTGCGTGTATGTGTGTATATGTCTTTCCCTCTCTTCCCCTTTCCTTGCCTCTCTTTCTCTCACTGTCTTTCATGCTAACCAGGCAGCATAATTGTTGGGCCTTAGCTGGGAGCAAGGCTTCTTTCCAACCTTTGGCTGCAGCCAGCCCCTGCTTCCTCTGCTTGCTGCTTGAGTGATAATGCCATCATGAGCCTGGGGTTCAGTGACCTACACAAATCAACCTGCTCTACCATGAGACTAAGGAGGGAGGAGAATCAGAGGAGGGAGGGAGAGGACACATCTCATTCTCTCCTTTCCAGGTCAAAGTGCCTCCTTGTTGCTGCTGTGTTGTTTCTATTGCTGCGGTTTGATGCACTGAGAGATTACAGAACAGCAAAATAAAAGCTGTGTTTTGTGATGCTGCTAGCTTTTTTTTGTAGGCTTGTCACCTCTGGCTACAGGGGACTTCCCTCAGTCTGCCGGGCCACTCGCTGAGAGCAGAGTTCTCAGCTTTGGTGAGAGGGTGCAATTGAGAATGGTGTGGGGCAAGTCAGACTCTGGGCTCTTCTGGTGTGGGCAGCAACTGTCCTCCTGTGGTGAGACCTCAGGCTTTACCCACTGCCTCAGGCTTCAGGGTCAGAGAACTGATCTCCAAATCACCATCCTCAGTTGTGACTGTTCATCTGCTTCAGACACAAGAAGGTCCCTGGAATGGCTGAGGTTCTCCTGGGGAATCACAGCAGCACTGGGGATTTTACACTTGATGTCAGGAGTTGGGAGGTATGTCACTTAAGTAAACAGAGAGCCCTTGATGAGATTCTCTCCCGCTGGAAATCAATGTTATGCAACTGAAGCCATGTCACTTAAGCTGGTATGAGGATCTGACCTGTGTGAAAAGGAGATTTATACCTCGAATTGTCAGTTCTTACTATTAGTAACTTCTGAATCTGGTGGCTGACTTCATTTAAGCATATAAGGAGGTAAGAAGGCTGAAGTGAAACATCAGTCCTGAGATAGAGTCAGGGGGAATCAAACTAGCTTCTGCAAAAGGACTGATATAATCTCAAAAATGTTTTGTTTTCTTTTTGCTGTCAGCTGGCTAGCTGGTATAGATGTACAGGCCAGCCAGTCAGCACACACGAAGCTCTGAAATATGAAGGACTGTATTACCTGGCTTGTGGTTGGAAGACTTGGGAGGAAGTAAAGGTTGAGAAAGCTTGTTTGGATGGGGAAGACTTTGAAGGGCTGTTGCTGGGAAGGGACCAGGGTTTATGACAGTTCTGGGGTACACAGCATGTGCGTTCAGGGGAAACCAGTCTTTGTTAATTCTGCTGCTGGCAGAAGCAAATACCAAGTGCAAGATAGTTTTGCAGAGCTTTTGCAGCCCCGTCTGGGAGCAGTTAGCAACCAGTCTGGCCTCCCAGCTGTCCCCCATCAGGGAGACACAAGCTGATTTTCAAAGGCAGCTCTTGTGTTATGACCCCTTCTGATGCTGAACAAGGGAGCAGGGAGCCCTAGAGGCATGTATTTGCTTAATGAATATATAAGGAAAGTCCTGGCTTTCTGAGGTCATTTAACAAGCCTGGCATTTCTCAGATTCTGCCTTTCTGGTTTCAGTTGTAGTACCTTGCGCAGTCTTGCTCCTCGCTTTCTTGAACTTGTGCCACTTGTACCACTGAGAAATAAGCACAGGTTTTCCCTGTATTTCTCAGATGCATTTGACTTTAGTTCCCTCCAGCATATACAGCTCCTGCTACCCATGGACTCATGCAGAGACTGGCTATTTATCCTGCCTTTGCTGTGAGTCCTTCCTGCTTGCCTCTTTGTCCCACTGCTGCTCAGTTTTGCTTCAGGTTTACCCCAGCGAGCACCGTCCCTAAAATGCTTGGTAGGGAAACCAGGGAGAGGGAAGGGAGGTGACCCACTTGAGGGTCTGTGAGAGGATTGTGATGGAAGCCCCATCTCAGAGGCCCTGGTGTGGTGTATGTCCTCGTAAGCCTCACTGGAAAGCGTTCCTCCATTTATAGCACTATCTCTGCTGTCTGGTAACAGCTTCTGGTCTACAAACTGTGGTTCCTCGGTGTTTCCCCCTCCCATGTGGGCACATGCTACCACGGCATCCCTGCCCCGCTCGACAGAGAAAGCGCTTTCTGTTAGGTGAGAAGGCCTTTGGGTTGACAAAGAACTGGGGGGAGCTGTAGGGAAAGGATCTCTGGGCACAGAGAACAGAGCACTAATCCCGTTGCAGATAACATCATGTCTGCAGGCTAGGCTTGTGTGTGTTTGGGGGAGCTGGAGGGGCAGAGATTGTTAGGCAGTATTTGTTTGTAAAGCCACTTGCTCTGAAGATAATGCTTGCACTAACTTCTATTGAGGGAGCAGTGTGAGTCCCCACAAAGTCCTTTCCCAAAGTGTCTTTGAAGCCAAGAACCCATTGAAAGGAAGAAAGGCCAAGAGAGGGGATTAGTTTGTTCAGCAGCTGTGAATTTCAGTGGGAGGCTGATGAACTCCAAAGTCTTTGTTGAGATTTTTTTTTGTAAGGAGCCCTGCTGGAGGGAGAGACCCACACGGGGGCCGCGGCCTTAGACAAGAAGGAATCCGAAGCGGCAGGGAGCTGTAAACGGGCCACAAGGACTTTTCCCAAACACTTTTCGGAAAAGGTGTTGTGAAGAGAGTGGAGGGGGATTAGCATGTGAAATGACACTTTCCATTGACTCCACAGAGGGGAGGGGAAAAGGGCCGGCTGGCTGATTTATTAGCATTTTGTTCCCTTCTCTATTCTGCTCCCCCAGCAGCCCCCCTCCCCTTGCTCCCCTCCTCCCGGAGCCCTCTAAAGAGGTTTGGATTGGAAAAGGGAGCGGGGGGCTGCCTGTTTGTGTGTCATCTGGGCGAAGGTGACCACCTGGGAAGCTGAATGTAAATATTTCTCCTCTGAGGAATGCGCCTTCATTAAACCGAAATGAATACATGGAAGCATCCAATCCTGCCTCACAATGGCAGCGGTGCCTTTACCGCTCAGGGCTCCTTGCGCCAGAGGGGGGGGGGGGGACCCCTCTGGCCCCGACCCGCTGCTGAGGTCAGCACATTTTGCAGCTGCGCTGTCGCCATTTTCTCCTGGACGGAGAAAGAAGCGTGGGGCAGTGGGGCTCCCGCCTGTGGGGCTCCCGCCTGTGGGGCTCCCGCCTGTGGGGCTCCCGCCTGTGGGGCTCCCGCCTGTGGGGCTCCCTGCAGGTCCCCAGGCCCAGCGAGGGCATCCCAGGCTGTGCCACGGCCTTCAGCGGGCAACCGTGCAGGGCAATAATGTCAGCGGGGGGGGATGGGGTAGCACAGCCCACCATGTGCTGAGAGGGATGAAATGGGAAACAGCTTCCACATCTTTTCTTAGGTTTCTAGCTGGCTTTCGAAGGGGGGGCACAGAGGCACAAGGGAGTAGAAGCTGTCCTCTCTGCCTTGCAGCCCTCCTCAAGCCAGCCGCTGCTGGAGATTTCTCTGCTGGGTGAGAGGCTCTCCCTGCCTCTTTGCTTTCCTGCCCAAGGATATAGTCCCACTCTAAGGCCATGGAGGAACTGCCGATGAAGATGCGAAAGAGACTGAGGACAGAATCACCGTATTAATAAGAACCTTAGTGCAAACAGCTGGTGGTGTATGTGAGAAGTAGAAGTGCTTCAGGTTTCCCTGAGAATAGGCCAAGATTGTTTCTTGCAATTTTTGAAGGGCCAGATTCCTGCTTGACATCAGTGTTCTTACTCTGGTGAGACTTCAGCTTGCTCTAGGTCCAAACTCCCACCCCCAGCACATTTGATAACTAAGAGGCACACACAGACTGATGAGTGTCTCTAATATGTCATCTCTGAAGTGGGCAACTGGGCCCCTCTCTGCTCCCCTCCCACCCTCTTTCCTCCTGGCAGCTGCATTACTGTTGGATGCAACCTCAAGCACGCTCAAGGAGAGAGCAGGCCCTTTACATTCCTCGTAGGGGCCAAGGTTGTGCTGCACGGAGGGAACTGGTCAACCCTTCTTATGCTCAACAGATGGGTTTTAGCCTCCAGAACCGTAACTACATACGTCCACACACGCAATTGGATGAAAAAAATCTGCACAGTTACTTAAACACAACAACATTTTGCAAGCACTTGGCTACTGATTTATTGCATTGGCTATTGGTTTACAAATATCGGCTACAAGACAGGTCTAAGGGCCAGTAACTTAGCTCTGCTGGCTTCTCATCTGGCTAAAGGACACTTCAAACAGCAAAGCGAATGATAACCTCACACCCCAGGGTAGACCACTGTGACAGTGCAGTGAGCTTCCCCAGGTCCTGCAGCTAACAGCTTCTTCCCTCCCTACCCCAACCACGGCACGGGAACAGAGATGCATCAACCAAATCTTCCTGCTGCTTGCTTAGCCTATAGAATATATACAATAAGCGGTAGAAGAAAAACTGTTATGTATACATCACAGTAACTGTGCAATAAATTAAACTTCAAAGTGCTTCACTTTCCTATTTACAACACCATTAAATAGTAACTGACATTATTTTCTCAGACTAGGAGGAAGTATTTAGTTAGTTAGTTGACAGGGTAAGAGTGCGTGGGAAGTACACCAGGAGGTGGGGAATGGGCTCAGCTGGCAGGTCCTCTCTGGGAGAGATGTGGGAGGAAAGGGGGACTGGGGAAGTGTCAGGGCATCTTTGTGGCATCAATCAAGGGCTTTGACAGGGATGCTGGAGTGAAAAGGGAGACCAGACCTGCAGGATTAGGAGTTACAGAGAAAGCATGTGGAAGAGCAAGTGATGGGACTCCTCTTTCGAAAAGAACAGCTGTTTAATGGGCAGGTCGAGCAGCAACTTCAGTCCTGCTGCTGCCATCCCAAAATGCAAAGTAAAGCACTAGAGAGCTTAGCAAAGCTGTTAAAGGAGGGGAAGTGAGGCTGTGGACCTCCTGGAGGCTGTCTTGCTGCAGGAAAGAGTTGTACGCCTTTTCCCTCATAGTGTAGGGCTTAATAAAAGGCAGCAACAACTTCGTTTTAGTGACTCTATTTTTTTAAGGTACTAGAAGCTTATTCTGGTTTAGAGATTGCCACTCTGAGTTGCCCAGCTCTGGCAGTGCCATCTCAGCTTCCTTGTTTTTTCCTAAGTGTTGGTTTTACTTACTGATGAGCACCCAGAGGAGGTGCTTGTTTGGGGAACAGACAAACTCAAAAGAGCAGGAGCCATGGACACCACCTGTGTTTTCAGCAATAAAATCATAGTCGCTGGATAGAGTGACTCAGAGTTGAAGGGACCAAATCTCACCTTTTGTCAACACTTGAGGGTCTTCCCAGAAGTCATCACCCACTGCACTAATGGGAAATGCCTTGGATGGCCAAAGCCTAGGGGCTCATTCAAGCTCTTTTGCCTTGCCCAAGCCTCAGTGAAATGACATTGGGAATGAGACAAAACTAAGCCAAAGGGAAATGGTGCCAGGGACTGGTGGGGAGGGCAGGAGAGAAGAGGGGCAGACAGGATCATGGAGGAGCAGAGGCAAGTTAGAGCTTTCTCTTAAGCTTGCGGCTGGCCCCGCCACCCCCACTCCGTTCCCGCTTCTCCTTGCGGACACAGAAGTACTTGGTGACCCTTTTGCGGCACTGCTCGCACCGCACAGCGCAGCACCAGTGGAACTTGCAGTTGCAGCTGGACACCATCTCAGCTCGCCTCTCCTCCACTGCCAGCCCACAGTCCCCACACAGCCGCCGGCAGCTCCGCTTCTCCCACTTGCTGAGCGCCTTGCCCCTCTTCAGGCACTCCCTGCCCTCTGTGCCCAGCAGCCCCAGCGTCTTGTTCTCCAGGCAGTAGTCAGGAGAGTCTTCTAAATGGACCAGCTCCTTCTTGGAGATGGAGCTGAAGGTCTCAGCAATGGCACCCCGGCTGGCAGCGCTGTTTCCTGCCCCCTGCAGCAAGTCCACCTTCAGGGCTTTGTGATACCGTTCCTTGAGGTAAGTGCCCACCTCCCGAAACTCGGGCAGCTGCAGCCAGCAGGTCTGGGTGGTGCAGCTCCCCGACACGCCGTGGCATTTGCAAGTCCGCTTCATGGTCCCTTTCACGGCCTAGAGAGTGAAGAGCGAGAGGGGATTCAGGAAAAAGCACAGATGAGTAATTTCTGTGCTGCAGCGTATGGAGAAACATGGCTCCAGGCCTGTTGGAGGGGTTTGCCATTGACCTTGCCTGTGCAGCAGTCCTGCCCAGGGTTTGCTGGCTTAAAGCTCACAGATTTGCTTCTCCACAGTACTCCCCTATTTCAACTGGGAGAAAAAGAGGGCAGCCGGAAGCCATTAACTGTGTAATCACAGAAGGTCTTCTGCCCTAGAATAAACACCATCCGTCACATCAGTACTGCTGCCATTCCCTTCTCCTTGAGAGGGTAGTTGTTTCTTTTGGACACATGCTCTTAGCCACAGTAAGGTGTGACTCTCCACAGCGAATGGCCAGAGCCAATCTGGTATTCACTGTCAGGTCTGGAGGGAGAGAGGGGCTCGCCTTTCCACCCGCCTCATTGTTGTGCAGGTTCATAGCAGCTCTGGAGGGAGAGAGGGGCTCACCTTTCTACCCGCCTCATTGTTATGCAGGTTCATAGCAGCTCTGGCATCTTGTCCAGTCTCCAGGGCATCCACAAACTGCTTGGAAATGGCTTCCCCAAAGCCCACGTTATCGCTGCAGCCTCCCCACAGCCAGCCTTGCCCGCCTAGGAAAGGAGACGAGATGTGTGCTGTCAGGGAACTAGCCCCTCGCCTGCCTGGCTTGTGGCTCTGGGGACAAGAAAGGGTCTCAGAAGTGATGGGAGGGGATAGAGGCCGTGGAGCAAATCCAGCCTTTCACCTCGTGATACTCCTCAATTCCCTCCCCTTGGGCTTATGCCAGGCAGCAAAGGGCTATGTCCTGTGTGACAAACCCAGGGGTTTCCAGGCTTCCTATAGAGCAGGTTTCAGAAGCTGTCAATTATCATGCATTAGCAGCCACAGAGATAAGGTTTGGGGTGTTTAATTACCTTGTCTCAAACCCTTACTTGAACTGATTTAGTCTGACTCACAGGGACAGCATCTTGCTGATGTGGATTAGCAACTACTGGAGGCATCCTGGTCAGAGGGAACACATTCTCCTCAAGTCTGGCACACACGTACTGAGGTGACCCTCTTTTTGGTACATCCAGAACCTGGGATGATGTTTGGCATCTCAGAAGGCTCTGGTTTTCCAGTTACCATAAAGAAACAAAGGAGTCAGCATGGAAATGGGAAACTACACTGCAAGATGTGGAGGGTGCTTTTCTTAACTGCATGGAAGCTCGATAACTTGGCTCAGCTGCCTGGAAGCACATTGTGTGCTTTGCTTCTTTTCCTCTGAGAGAAAAATGCCAAATTCTTTGTGACAATTTGAAATCTGGAACACTCTGACCCTAACATGCCTCGGCAGTACATCTTAAGAGCTGTGGTTTAATGGCCTTCTGCCTCTCTTGAAAGGCCCAGCCCTTGCCTGGACTTCCCTAGAGCATCATAGTTGCCTCTCCCAAGGAAGGGCAGGGGTGTCTCGTGGGAGGCGGGTAACTGCAGTAGATGATGAAGTCCAAATCAAGAGCTGGGACTGAAGGGAGAATGGAAACTTTTTACCCACTGGGATTCAGCACAACAGCATTTAGAATTGAATCACACTGGTTTGGATGAGCCCAAAAGTTTCCTTTGCCTTCCAAGGTTTTAAGTTCACTATGGAAAATTTTCCATGGAAAACAGAGATGTTTTGGGGAGAAGAAGTGTAGCATGACTTAGTTTTCCAGAGAAGATAAAATCTGGTGTGCCATTGCCCCAAAGCCTTGATCTGCTGGAGCTGGGCTATTCCGTGCCTCAGACACCCAAGAAGCAGTAGCTGCTTTAAAAACGTTTAGCCAATAGAGCAAATTATGAAATAGTGGACACTCCAGAGGAGTGTCATCAACTGACAGGTAACAGCTGCCCAGTGTGCCTTGGCAGGGAATGGCTTTAAAAAGACTTTGATAATTTGAAATTTCCTCTTTCCATTCAAAACAAAAGTCTAAAATGCCAATGTTTTCTGTGAAAGCTGAAAGGAGAGCTGGAGCTATGCATCCAGGGGTTCCCCACCCGAGGGTGCTTGGTGGCTGCGGGCCTGGGTACTGCTGTGACAGGAACCGTGCGAAGGCTGTGTGCTGCCACAGGCAGGTCTCCCGGCTCTGCTCTCGTGCACCTGCCACGCTGACAAATGCTGAAGGGATTACAGAGTTACCGTTGAGTCTGGAATAGACCTTTGAGATCAAGTCCAGCTGAAGACCTGACACCACGCCACCTAGCTAGACCATGTCACTAAGTGCCACATCCAATCTTTCCTTAACGAGGGATGGCGACTCCACCACCTCCCTGGGCAGGCCATTCCAGTGTCTAATGACCTTTTCTGTCAGGAAGTGCTTCCTAATATCTAATCTAAACCTCCCCTGGTGCAGCTTCAGGCCATGTCCTCTCGTTCTGTCACTGGTTGCCTGGGAGAAGAGTCCAGCCCCCACCTGCTTACAACTACCTTTCAGGTAGGTGTAGAGAGTGATGAGGTCAAAAGATATAGATCAGATATTAAGCTGATAAGAACAGATACTACATGATCAATGAATTCCACCTTGCTTTCTCTCCTGGTGATTCTGATCTGGGGCCACCCTGGTCCTGCAGACCCTGGGAGCCTCGAGGTCCCTGATCAGCACTGCTCTAACCAGATGTGCCATTTGGATGCCTGGCATCAGATCCTTTCCTCTGCCTGGATGCTACAGTTATTCCCTAAAGCAGAGTAAACAGTCACTATTGATTTGAACTAGGGAAGCTGCAACCCTCTTCTACTTTCTTGTTCATTTAGAAAGTAATAGAAAACCTTAATGGCTCAAGCTCAGCTGTAGTAAATTGGAGATAGACCCATTAGCTTCCATAGAGCTACTCTGGTCTGAGCCAAGCAAAGCTCTGCTCTCAGCACTATTTCCAGGTGCAGGGACCAGGAGGAGGAGTTGTCTCTGCAGGCCTCAGCGGAGGAGAGGAGAAGAGCTGTCTCCTCCTACCTGGGACATGAGAGAGGGACAGCAGCTCATCTCCTTACCCAGCTGTCCATTGCGGGAGTCATCACAGCCACAGTTGTCAAAATCCCCCAAGCTGCAGTTCCGGGTCAGTGTGTACATGACACCTGCAGAGCTGATGGCATGGACAAAAGCAGTTTCTCGATTTGCTGTCAAGAGAGAATACAAGGAGAGCAGATGTACTAAAGGTTTCATGGCAAGACCAGTGTTAGAAATGACTGATACACCCCAGAGGGGAAGGGAACCTCTCCAAGGATCAAAGAGCTCCTTCCCCACAGCCGCCTTGAGCCTTACCTTCTGTTGGATGCTGTGCAGTGCTCAGAGCAGTGACCATACAGACCCACCAGGACTGGTATTGTGACTACTTCACTGAGCCTTTGGCTTTCATTTAATACCAGCAAAGTCTGGATATGAGCAGATAACCTCGGCAGGAACAATTCAGGGACCTGCTCCCAGTCCCAGAGTGTTACTTTGTGCTGCAATTGCCTCTTCAAGGCCCCACTTTGAAACCTCTGTCCACCTCTGCCTGGGGCCTTGGTCCCTTGTCTGCTGCTAGTCCCACTAGTGGCCTGAGGTTCTCCTCCATACCCAGGTCCTGCCTGTGCAGGGCAGCTATGAGCTCAGCCCAGCATCACACATAGATCTAGAGAACCAGGTCTGCACCGAAACATTTTCTGGCATCTGCAAACAGGTAAAGAATGGCATGCAGTGGCAATGACTGCAGCCCCATCCCCTGCAGTGGCACAGGTCATGGATGCTGGATTTCTGCACAAAGTGACTCTGACATCTGGAAGCTGTGGGAAGACTTTTCTCCTGCCTCTTGGCCAGAGCACAGCCACTGATGAACTGTTTTCTGCTCTCTTTAGCCATATCCCTCTGCTTGCTACCCCACCACCCTCAGCCTCCCTGGAGCACAGTGGTGAGAGACACCACCTAAGCATGGCATGTCCTGCCACCCTTGCTGCAGGTCGTAGTGGTGCATCCTTGTGGGGATCCAGTTGTGTACAGGTTACTGGGACACTCCTGTCCTGCACAAGCTGGGGCTCTGCAGGTCTGGAGGCAATGTTGGTATCTCGGGGCTGCCTCGCCTTGAAGCTAGATCCCAGCATGTGTCTGGGAGATGATGGGGGAAGATGCCTCCTGGAAAGATCCCACTGGGGCATTCCTGGCTATGGCACATTCCAGGTGGGGATGTGGAAATAAAGGAAGCATTTGGGAAGATAGGAGCAGTCCACAGGCTCTAACCTGTAGTGAGGGAGTCCCAGTAGCGGTATCCTATGTTTCCCTTACCACTGCGCAGCCCGCCGTGGCTGGAGAGCTGCAGTGCCCTCTCGGGGCAGTTCCAGCGGTCCCAGGCAAACTGGAACTTGCACTCCTCGATGCCACTCTGAGCCCCGGCTGCCACGCTGCTGGAGTAGATGAGATAGGCCTAGGAGCAGAGCAGAGCAGTGGGTCAGGAGAGGGGATGAAGCGTGCCCCACTTCAGCCCGCCCAACATTGCAAAACTGAGTGGGGACATCTTGGCCAGCATGCAGGGACAGCCCTGTGGGTGACAGGCTGGGGATGTCCCCAGGCTACTCCCAGGGCCCAGGACTGTCACTCAGCAGCTCTAATTTCCATTGCAGACAAAGCAAAACTGGCATAGTCCCACATGCCTCCCACACAGGGGTGAGGCTGATGCAGGTGGAGCTTTCCTGTCCTGCAAATCATGCATCCTGATGCTTTGGGGTCTAGATGGGTGGAGAAACATGGTGCAAAACAGCAGGAAGGATAGATATCTCTAGGCTCCTCAGGAGGCTGGCATTCAACTGAAAATAATTTGCATGCCGTCTTACAGAGTCAAGATGTACAGAGCTGAGAAGGTCTCTCAGGCTTGGCTCCCCTGGGGAGCAGAGCTCACTGCTAGCAGCAGCAAATGCATTTTCTGCTGTGCTGGGTTGGATCCTGAGCCTCCCAGGGGGAGAAGGCCAAGCTGTTGGCTGTTAGTCACGTTGGGACATGTGTCTATGGGGTTAAAGGGAATGCCGTATCACTTCAGCATGAGAGGAGACATAGATTTCTCTTCAGAGATCAGGAAGCTCCAGGGCAGCAGGTACCCCACTCTGCCTCCTCCTTCACTGCAGCCCCAGGGAACAGCCAATGCTCTGGGGGAAGTTTGCTCCACCATAACATTGAGAGCTGTAGAAAAAGTGAGATGAGCTTGGGGTGTTCTTGGGGAATAGTCAGAACAAAATAGGGGGAATTTTACAGATGGTCCTGGCTAAGAAACAAACAGCCTGTGAAAGAGAGGTGCAAGGAGGCAGGGGCTAAAAATACTGAATAAGGTCCTGGCAATTCCAGTTGTGCTCCTCAAGGAGGTATGTTTTGCAGGGCCTAAAGAAAGTACCTTTTCAGCTCAGTGAATGTGGGTCCTGATGCTAACCTGATCATCAGGAAGTGATGGCTGACAGGTGAGAGCCTCAGCTGGTGCCAACAGATAAATCTGCCAAATCTGGCCACAACCAGCTTAAAAAAGGACCCTAGGCTGGTTTTGTTCAGGACTGATACAGCCTAAGGAGCTGCAGCTCATAGCAGGTTGTTCCTGGCTCTCCTCTGCCTTGTTGCTGGAAATCTAGGGGTGAGGGGAGCTCTGGCCAAGACTGGATGGGAAGGAAGGGCCCCTCCCTCCCTGGGTTTAGTGGAATCAGGGACAGAGATCAAAGGGATTTCTCTTACCTTGGGGCCCGTCATCAGGAAATTATTCACTGACCTGGAAGACAGAGACAGTGTCAGCAGGGAGGGGGTGATGGTGGAGGGGCCTGGGGAATGCCTGGCATCCTAGGGCTCTCTTCTCACCCCCTGCAGCCTGCCTGTCTCCCCTTGCTGCTTCCTGTGAGCCAGGATGGTGCCTTCTCCTTTCCCCCCCATCCCACTTCCCCACCTAGGCTGTACTGTGCTGCAACCCCCTCACCACTCCCTCCTTCTGCTTTCCTCTTCACAGCTGTCCTTCATACTAATCCCTCCCACTTTTTTTACTGCTCTCCTGTTCCCTCAGCCTTGCTTTTTACCTTACAAAAGTGCTTCTCAGTTTAACTTGGGGTAGCGTTGTCCCCATCCAGCCTGGGCCAGCACTGGTCTCTCTGTGGGACCATGCTGAGAGAAGGAGGAGGTGACCCTGCTGCAGCTTCACAGTGTGTGTCTCAGCAACATCTCCCAAGATCATGGTCCCTTGTTTTCCTGTAGTGCCAGATCTGACTGCTCACGCTCTTCTCTTGGTCACATTAAGCTGATGGCTGAGCACAAACACATTTGTCCTCCCCATCCTGCTGAGCACTGCATGGGTGTGTGTGTGTGTGTGTGATCCTAGCCGAAACTTAACTTTCTGGAGTTCCTGCTGAAGGTGTGAAGAGGACCACAGGGCAGCATGGCTAGTCTCTATCATTCTCCCCTGGCAGGAACTTGCAGACCAGAGGATGCCGGTTGGTCTGAGTCTCTTTCTCTAGCAAGAAAGACTGTTTCAGTGCCAATGGTCAGTCAGCATCAGGACTCCATGTGGTGAGGTGACCACCGTTAGGAATCTTGAGGATGACCGAGTGAATCTAGCTTAGCTGTGTCATGGCAGATAGGATTCAAGCTTTAAAAAGGCCCAAGAGTCAACCCCAAATATGAAGCAAGAAAAGGGAGGTTTCTCCTACAAACACCCCATTCCAGTCTCTCCAGGTTTGCAAAATAACCCTCATCACTATTTCTGTTGATTTCCAGAGGATCTTCTCCACCAACAGAGCTCCAGAGAGACAGGTGAGTGCTGTTATCCCAGGGGAGGATGCTGAGGCCAGAGAGGTGGCTTGAGTGGGCAAAGACCTTGCAGTGACTGAGTGATCAGGAAAAAGCCAGAGCATGTGCTGAGAGAAACTAGGTTCTTTAGCTTCTTCTCAAGATGATGTTCTGCATCAAATGCTGGATGTATCCCAGTGGGGGATGCTTCTCCTTTTCAGCTTGCCCTCACAGAGCCTTAACCCACACTGTCCCTTCCTCAGAGCAGCATGCTCCACTCTGCAGCTGGGCTACCTGGCATGCAGTGATGTTTGCTGCTTTTCTAGCTCCCTTCCATTCCCTGAAAACCCCAGTGGCTGGGCAGGCCATGGCTGCATGCAGGGGAAAAAGGCACGGGTTAGAGCGTGATGTTTTTCTCTCTGTGTTTTCAAGCAATGCTATCTGGAGCCACAGGTGTCTCTGGTTAGGGAAGAGAAAAGCACTGTCGTGTTGTGCTCTAAATCCAGCCAGAGAGTACAGGGGTATCCCAGGGTGGGCTTGAGCACAAACAGAAGCAGACACTGCCATCCCAAGCTGGGGGACAAAGTGCAGCTATGCTGCGGACATCAGACATGTGCAAGATTCAGAGAGGATGTTTCCCTGCCCTGGAAAACCACTCCTGCACTCAAGAAGCCTGCTTCCCTCCTGCTAGAACTGCCCTCACGGAGATCGTCTTATTATTTTAGCTTAGTCAAAATCACATGAAGCTTGATCTTTGCTCTTACAGTTTAGAAAGAGTTGAGAAAACTGGTCTGCAAAGTTTCACTCTGGCAAGTCTAATGTTGGAGCTTTTTTTGGTGGAAATGTGGCCATATTGATGATGCTTGCTTTGGGAAAGATTCCCCTGGGTCAAAACAGGAGGGGGAGAGCTGTGTCAGGACACTGCAAGAGCAGGAGATCCTTTCCCTTTGTTCCAGGCCTGGGATTCAGACCCGTCTGCGCTCCAGCCTCCATGGGTACTTTAGCATGAAGTCAATGGCTGTTTTGCAGAGGAATTTTCCTTTGGGAGCTGCTTCTGCTTTGTACAGCTAATTAAATATTTCCTGGGACTTGGAGAGATGGCATCTGTAGCCGGGTGATTAGAGCATCGGGTGACATGAATCACACAGGGCCATGAACCTGGGGCTATTCAGACTGTGTAAGCTCCATGGGTCCCCATCCTAACGCAACTGGGTAGCAGCATGAACAAGTCATTTTTCCATCTGGTTTCCCTCCTGTCCTTTGCCTTGACCTTAAGCACTTTGCTATGGGGACCACACTCAGGATGGTGTCAGTGTGAATTTGAGCCCTGGGTAGCAGCTGTGAGAAAACTCTGGTAAAATTCCTCTGTGTAGGCAAGATCTAGAGAATCACAAGTCATCTCTTATGTGGCCAAAACAAGAGATACATCCCATCTGCATTGCTTCCCACCCAGGTAGGAGAAGCCAAATTCAGTGTCCAAGAAGGATTTGCTTCAAACTGTTTCTGGCCACACCTTGGATTAGGAATATCTTAGCAGTTGCAAGGGTGGTTTTAGGAGGAGAACAGTGATCCACAAGTTCAGGATTTACAGCAAAGCAGCCTGTTAGCAGGTGTCAATTGACATAACTGCGTTGAAGCAGAGGATCTGTTCCTTTTGGGATAAAACTCAAGGCTCACAAAAAGGCCAGGTTCAGGAAATGCCAGTTCACTATCTGCAGCTGGGCAAACGGTACAGCAGCAATTTCCCAGCAGGATATTCTAAACATTTTTATGAAGTCGGAGAGACAGAAGGTATTTTCCCTGAACTCTCTGATCAACAGGCAGGCACGATGCTGTGAGGGTTTGTAGGACTTAAACAAGCAAAAGATTCATTTAGACTGGTACACTTGACCCCCCACATTTTACTCCTGCAGCTGCAAGTGGATTCAGGAGACGGGGAGATGGGACTGTCCTATGGCTGGAGGCTAGCTGAGTTTTTTCTTATTCATGCTGTGAGGGAAGGAAAGATAATAAAGGAGACAAAACCTGTGCACTTTGTCTTTGCTCATATGATCCATCTAAGAAAAATACATCTCTTCTGAATATAGTCTCCAGCAAGGGCAGAGAGTAACTAAACCACTTGTTCTGCAGATGTAGTGCAATATGGACAATGCCATTAGAGTCACCTCTGTGCTGCAAATAGGAATCACTATGAAAATGAATCTCTCTTCATGTTTGTCTCTGTAGTGTGATTTTTATTTATTTCTATGAATTTTCCCTACCATTATAAAGGAAAGCAGAATGTAGTCCTGAACTAGCTAGCTGCACCTGCAGTGGGTGTAAACCAGCCCCATTCCCATGACTCTGGTGTCACCACATTGATTTAAAACTCTTTGAAATCACACGCTTGAAATGATTTCTCTTCTCTAAGAAGGCTTACAGGCTTTCTAGCTATCTAACCCCCTTTCCCTGCACCTTCAAACTCCAGGACAGCATTAGATGGACTAACGTGGCGCAGAGACAGATGTCAGCAGGTAGGAAAGGAGTCCCAGCGAGTTCTTCAGCCATCTCCCCAGCCCATGCAGGGCCCTAGGCAGGGCACTCTGCTTTCCTCACTGCAAATGTACGCATCCAGGTGAAAAGCACATCTAGGGCAAGTCATTTTCATTGCATCCTACATTAGGAAATTAGCTAATGAATATCTGTAACAGGAGTTTCATTATCAAAGTTTTATTGAACCCAAAAGCAAATAACCCTCTCGAGCATCTGTCCCGTTATATTTTACACATATCAAACACTAATAAACCCCTGATAATTTCTGCTCAGTTACAACTTTAACCAATAAAGCACCCTGTTCCTCCGTTTAATATGTCCCAAGAGCCTTATCAAATCTCCAGTTAAATTGTTTGATACCTTATCGCCTACTCATGCTGCTGGTTCAGCTCTTCAGGAAGCTATAAAGCTGAATTTAGTTCTTTACTGTCATTACTGTAAATACAAAATAGATGCATTTCACTTTGGGTCTGAGTTTCGTTCTCAAGTACGAACACCCCCGAGTTATTAGAAAACCAGTGGTGCTGGAAACTAAAGGCAATCCCAGAGCTGAAGTGTAAAGAAAATTAGAAACAAACTGCTGCATTGCAGATTGCTACATTATTCCCACAGGATAAGAGACTGATAACTCATTAACATTTGCAAATTTATTTTTTTTTCCTTGATTTCTCTCTATTTTATTGTGTTTCTTTTTTTTTTCTTTAGTTTCTAAATGCAAGACTGACATTTCACTCATCTAGAAACATACCAACCGTTCAACCCAGATGACACAGCAGAATCTAATCCACACTCAGAGAAGGGAAGTGGCCACATACACACACACATATATATATAATTGTTCACCTGTTTTGCCCCCCTGCTCCTAAATTGTCATGCTTAAATACCGTGAAAAAAAGTCTTGTTGCATTTTAAGATATTGGATCAGATAAAGAAGATCAGCAAAAACTGCAAGTAGGATTATTGTATGATTTCCACAAATTTTGCTTTTTCTTCCTCGAGAATTAGTAGACAGGGTCTGGCAATACAATAATTTTGAATAAAGTTTGCTATTTTCCTTTCTCTCAGGAAATCATGACCTACGAGCAACATGCGGAGAAAAGCAGGGCTATCTTGATCTATAAACTTTTCTCTTAGATAAAAACTTCTGACAGGCAGACAGGGAATTTAGACATCCAACTTCCATTGAAAATTCCTGGGATTTCTGTATTTAACTCTGCTTTGTGCTCTGAAATTTCTCCCTTTGAACTTTTTCTTTAAAATATTGATTTTTAAAAAATCTTTTAATGTATTCTAAACCTGTTTCTATTGAGGAAACCAAGAGACATTCACAGGAAGAGCAGAAAAATAAACATTAAATCAGCATGAGTTCTTGCCTAGCCTCTGCATAACACACATTCCCCTTATTATAGAAGGGAGCTTTATCTTGAGTTTGCCACTGTATAATATTCAGATATATAGAAATTGTTACACATTCTTTTAATGGAATAGAAAATCTCTAGGAAAAAAAAAGAACCAAACAGAAATTTCACTCCCAGCTTAACAGGAATGAGTTCCCTTTTACTCTTCAGTTTTTCTTTCTGTAATTTTGGTTTCTTCATCCACAGTAATAATCCTAGAGATCTGCTATGGGGGAGGCAGGGGATTTTAGCAATTGAATGGGAAAATACTTTCCTTGCTGTTAGAGATAAGTCTGTAACCCACTGAGCTGATTCCCCAAGGCATCACAGAACTGGAGAATAGAGTTTGGGTACTCGGTAAAAATCATCTGGGGAAAAAATACCTACAAAGTCAGGTCATTTGAGTCCATCTCTGTTTGGGCATAGGATAGATATACTCTGCAAGGAATGATATGAGACTTGATGCAAATGTAATCTCCTTCTGTTCATCCTTATAAAACATTTCTGGAAATAAATGTAAAGCTACCCTTAGGACAGAGCAAGAGGCCCACAGGAGATGACCACAGATTTATGTGCGGGGAAACTGGCCTGACGGTACCCAAGTGCTTGGGAACCAAGCCATAGCAATCTCTCTACCAAAAGTTTCTCCCCAGGAAAGCCTAATACATGAATTTCAGACATGTAATCCTCACTCTGTGGCTGCCAAGAAGCGTGAGTCTCAGGCTGCTCATCCAGAGTGACACTCCTGTGGATCTAACTCACCCCTGCTGGCTCTGAGCTCTTAATCAGGGACTGTCTTCTTCGGAGAGTGTGGGAGAAGCCCCACTTGATTTGATTAAGACAAGAGACAAACTGACGGTGAGCCTTTGGAAAAACAGAAATCCCTCTCTCTCCCATTTGGTTATCTTCTCAGTTGGAATTGAGGGGATAGATCCTCGGCATCCACTCTCTTCTACTCTATTTTACCCCAGCTCAGGATTTGGCCCATATAGTTATTGTTGGGAGGTGCAGGGCAAAAAGGGGGCTTTCTTAGATCTAACCTCTCTGCCAATGAGTGTGTTGGGACTTAGTTAAATATCTGGTCTCATTAAAGACCAAAACTGAGCCAAGTGGGAAACTTAGAGGGGACATTTAGGAAGGTGAAGAGGAATTTCCTTAGGGTGTCCGGGAAGAGCACCTGCCTGTGACACAGACTGAGGTGCTCTCAATACTCACCAGGCATAGCAGGATTGGAAGAAGGGAGTGAGGAAGAAGATGCCCAGATAAGGGTCCATGTGAAATATAAAATCCAAATAAAGAGAGAGAAAAGATTGTAAAAAAACGCTTGGGTACCACCACCACCAGAGGGAAAAAAAAAAAGAAAAAGAAAAAAAAAAAAGAAGAAAAAAAAAAGAAACACAGCAAAATTAGAGAAGAGATGGAGTTATTTTCCACCCAGCAGTCCTGGTGTGATGAAGAGGCATATGCCCCCTGAATCCCAACTTCTGCGTAGGGTAACCAATCCTAAAGTAAGAGCTAAAGGGGGTTGGTGAAATGGAGCCGCAGAACTTCCTAAGAAGAGATTATCTACTTAATTAAAGATTTTTTTTTTTCCTAAGTCCTTCAGCCAATCAGGACTCAAGTGCCAGAGAGAGATTGAACTGATGAAAAGAACACCCCAGGTTCCTCGAAGACAAATGCACCACGAAAGGGATAAGAGGGAGGGAAAAGGGGAAAGCAAAAAAAAAAAAAAAAAAAAAAGAAAAAGAAAGAGAGAGAGGGATAAAGAAAGAGACAGCAAATCCCTTCAAGTAATCACTAGATTCAATCTCCACCAGCACTGCCCTACCTCTCCCCCTCAAAGGCAACTGGAAGGGCTGCTTTCCGTGTGCCCTCACCTCCTCCTGCCTTGGAGACACCACTGGGGCCAGGGTGTGCTGGGTGCTCTGTGGTGGAGAGGCTTGGGTTCCGGCCGCCTGTGCCTGCTGCTTGGAGGCCATGCAGTGTCCTTGGGAGAAGGCTGGGAAACAGGTATGTGAGCATTGTCTCTGCCTCAGTCTCCCCCAGGAGTTTAAGGGGAATTGGGGCCAGTTCCTACCTCCATCGGCTTCTCCTTCATCACAGTGACTTGTTCTTTCTTCCCACCTCTTGTTTACACGCCACTCTCACCCCAGGAGAAAGGCCTCTGACTAAACCTTCCCATTCCCTCTTAATTTTTTTGGGTTCCCTATGAAGTCCATGGAAGGGGTATCTTTGATTTGGGAGGGTCAGTCGTCTGTCTCTCAGTGAGGGCTTATCCCAGGCCAAGAGCTGCTGAAGCTTCTCAGAACTGCATCCAGTCTGTGCCTCCTAGCCATGGGACATGCCAGCTGCTGTCACACTGCCACCCACAGCCACTCTAACTGGCTTTAGGTCAACAGGACCAACTGTGCCACTCTGTCCCAGAGCTGTAGGAGCATCTTCTCTACACTGAAGGGCTGTTTTTCATGCTGTGGATGTAATCAGCTAAAACATGTGCTGAGACCAGTTGAACTCGTTTCACCCCAGGGTGCAGCTGCTGGGGAGAAGGTCTGAACCAGGGCAGGACTTGAAGGGATGTGAGACCCCACAGTTGGCTTCAGGTTGAGCTTTGCTCAGTGCCACGTAAGCCAGGCCAGGGAGCTCGGGTGCAACGCACAAGACACCGTTGGCAAAACACTACCTTTGCCCAAGAGTTGCTCACCCAGCCAGCAGGGCCCCTCACCCTGGGGCTGGCTGGGTGGTTTGCAAGGACCTAGGTGAGGAGAAAATGCAGCCACCAGCAATTGATCCCAGGGCCAGCTGTGCCTGCCAGCTGCATCCTAGCACAGCAAGGCTGGTGGCATTTGCACTAATTAAAGCCCCAGTGCCTGGAGCTGTGAGCATTTGAAAGACTGTTACTTACACGGAAAAAAAGCTTGAGAATGTAGCTAGCAGAAGGTAAAGTCCCAGAAACAGAAAGGTGAGGGAAGTAAGCCCTTTATTTATTTTTAAAATTATTTATTATATTGAAATAAAATGTAAATGCTCTGATGTTTAACACAGTTTAATGGATTTCGTGGCCTAAATAGAGTACGGGGCTGGGGAGCGCTCTCCCTGCCAGAAGAGGCTGTCCTGGGCCTGGTGCAGGGAGCAGCTGCAGATGCTGATGCTGCCCTGGGGGAGCTGGGACAGTGCTGGTGGGATGCAGGGGATGCTGCCACCCTGCATCTGGCATTTCTTTCCAATGGCAAGAAGAAGAATTTCCAGTTTTTTCTTGTAAGTCTCCAAATGTCTGTTTCAGGACTCTTGATCCAGAGTTTTCTCATTCCTTGAGTCCAGCAGCAACAGCATTTTGAAACCACGCAACACTTCAGACATGTCTTGACCAACTGGAAAGGAAGGACACCATCGAGTTCCCTGGGGTGAGCTATTTCTGTTTACTTCAAGACAGATTAAGTAGAGTGATTGCAAAACTGAGGAAAAAATAATATTTTTAGGTATATCCAATACAAAGAGGAGGAATTTATTTTTTTGTTAGCTGTTACAAAAGGCAGCCAGGCCTTCCTCTGAGCTCACAGAAGCACCAGCAGCACCAGGTGCTTCAGAGCCGTCAACTTCTAAGTTCATTTAAACTCAATAATCACTTTCCTGGAAACAAGAATATTTTTTTCAAGCCGAAGAGTCTGGAGGTAAAGTCTGAAACAAAACTGTCCCAAACATATTTCCAAGTACTTAATTATAGCTCTCAAAGGTTGTTTAGTAGATTCTATGAAGTACTCTCTAAAAAAATGGGATGCAAAATTGTTTTATAATGTTCCTCAAATTTTGTTACTGTTACCAACCAAAGATCTCTACATTTTCTAAAATGGGCCCAGAGAGCATTAAAATACATTTTATGGCCAGAAAGACTGGTATATATATCTTGTGTATATAAATATATATATATAAGGAAAAACTTTTTCACCTTGAGGGTGACAGAGCACTGGAACAGGCTGCCCAGAAAGGTTGTGGAGTCTCCTCTGAAGACATTTAAAACTCACCTGGATGCATTCCTTTGTGACATGCTCTAGGTGGTCCTGCTCTGGCAGGGGGGTTGGACTAGATGATCTTTCTAGGTCCCTTCCAACCCTTAACATTCTGTGATTCAGTGATATTATCCCATCTGACCCATTGGCCAATACAGATCTCTACCGACCTTTGCACGGAGTGCTGTAATGTGTGTTTGACTATTTACTCACCTCCCAGAACAACAGACAGTGTTTTAGGACAACAGGAGATAGGAGAACCTACCACCATCTGTGCTAATTTGTTCCAGTTTGTTAAAAACACCAATGAAGCCATTAATATAAGATGTCTAGATTTAATTTCCAGAGTACAGAGGAGATCTGACCTGTCCTTACAGAGCTTGTACAAGTAATCACAGAAAGAGTAAAAATTAAAGCCTCTAATGCTCTTGATGCTTTCCACCCTGGTACCAATGCAACTGATAGATATGAAAAACGAGGTGAAGAAGTGGGGGTAAAAATTCCAAGTCTGGCTCACAGATATCTCAAAAGTTCCTTGGTGTCAATGCAAAGTGCCTGAAGGGAAGATCTTTAAAACAAAATGACCATTAAAAAGGTCAAGAAGGAATTCAAAGTCTCTTATTTTAAAAGATATGCAAAAGGTATGGGATTGACATAAAAAGAAATTAATCTCATCTAGGGGGCACACAGGATTCAACCCTGAAAGAGCTGAAAAAGTCTGAGGAAGGTCTGGCTTGCCAGTACATTAAGCAGATTTCAACTGACTTGAGTGCAACTTTGCCTTTTACACCAGTAAATATGTTTTCAACAGTGTCTAATGCTCATCAAAACATGCCTCAGCACCTCAAGAAACTGTAAGTGTTGGTTGCAATCCTGTACTGAACATGACCTGTGCTATTCTGCTCCTACAGTCAAGTGATTTCAGAAACATAGACAGACAAAGGCTGGGGAAATTTCGTAGCTTTTATTAGATCAACTGACATGCAGTGGAAGAAGCAAACAGGTTTCTTGAGCATTTTGGCTCTGAAAAGCTAGAAAAGGTGCTGGTGTGCCCAGAAGCCTGTGTGGTTATTTATTTTTTAGCTATATCAACCTGAGATTGTGCCATTAAAGATGGTATTGACACATTAGGACATGCAAACAGCTGCGTGACGGCTTTGCTGTAAGCTTGACTTTGCAACCTTTATATTCCCTAGCTCTGCTATCTACATGGGTGACGCATGCTGAGCAGACTCCCGTAAGGTCTGCTTGTGCTTTATCAGTATTGAGTGTATCCTCACATTTGCAGGTTCTCCTTATGGTTCATGCAGAGATAGCTCAGGGGATCCTTGCTTACTGCAGTGAACTCTGTGACTTGGCATATCCATCACACGTGTCATAGGAAGTGACTTCTGCCAAACTGTGGGGAAAGGCAGGAGGGTCGGATGTTTAGGCTGTTCTTCAGTTGGAAGAAAAGCTTAAGGAGTGCACAAGAAACCAATAAAATTATTTCACATCAGAAGGGACAGAAAGGTTGCAATGTGAAATGTTGCGATAGGTCAGTTCAAGGCTCAAGGCAAGGGCACCTGCAAAGCATTTTCCACCTGCAGCTCTCAAAGTGCCTCGGCAAAACAGCTCCCTCACTTTTCCTATTTTACAGGATGCAAAACTGAGGCCTGGAGCTGGGCAACAGTTTGGGGATAGATCCAGTTTCCTATGCCCTAGGCTGGCCCCTGCCTCCATCTGACTAGTCTGATACTCAAGGCAGCCAGTTTCCAGGGAAAGTCAAAGGTCTCTAGGGAGACATCCTGCTTAGCCAATTTATGTAGAAATTGGCCATGACCTGGAGCAAGTAAGCTTAGAGCACTTCAAAGCTGGGGCTCATCCTTAGCTTGGGCTACAATGATTCCTTTATCACATATTCTCAGTTACAGTATGACAGGACAATGCCTCTGAATGGTCTTGACTTGCCACGGCAGTAACTTGCATAGGCTCACACTGTGTTGGCCACAAAGTATTTCTTTTGAGAGTTCAGAAAGCAAGTATAGGTACAGGGCATCTTTTTCCAACAGACAGAGGTGGGGTGTCTGGGGATGAAAATCCAAGGAAAATGTGGAGGTGGTGTGCCATTAAAGGATAAGGAGGATAGGAGCTTGGAGAAAAAGGACTGAGGATGGGATGGAAATTATGTATAGCACTCCAGGAAGGTGTAATTAGGACAAGCAGGACTAAGCAAGTTAAAGCACATTCTTGGCTGGCTGGAGGGACATGAGATAACCCTGGAGGTGAGAAGGACCATATTGAGCTCCCAGGTCTAGCAACATATCCTGGCTGCTTGCCAGCCACTCCTTGCTCCTGTCCCCATGCACCTCAAAGGAAAGCCAGACTCCCATGCAGAGCAGCAGCTACAGCACTCCCCAGCATAGCCCTTTCGGGACTGGGAGCCCTGGCCACATGCTACTGCTCCTCCTGGACACAATCACCATCCTTCAGAGAGCCTTGCTTGAGCCACCACAGACAAGTTCAGGATCATGGGATAAAAATGTCATGGTAATCAATGCAGGTGACTCTGCAAAAGGAGCCTCTCTTTAGCACCCATGAGGGCTCTGCTTCTCAAGGGGGAACCGTGCTTTGCCTCTGTACATGAAGATTTGGAGCATCTCCAAAAGAAAAGAAAAAACAAAGAAAAATGGTAGGGATATCCTTCTGTACTGGCCAGAAGGATTAGTAGCTGGAGGGGAAAAGGGCTATGGGTTTGAGAGGTGTATGGAGCTCAGTGGGCCACACAATGAGGGAGGTAAAGCAGGAAGATGGATCAGCAGCATGGTGTAAATAATTGCTAGCCTGGGTCTTTGGCAGACCTGAGGAACTCAAGAAAAATCTACCTGGGAGCCACTGAAATGGGTCCACTGTTGCACCAGAGATGTTTCCCTTTCAGGCTCGCCCTGCTCCCATCACTATCAGCACTACTGTCAGGAAGACTGGGAAACTAAACTGCATTTCAAACTGAAGAAAATCAAGCCCTTTTATGAAGAAAGCTGCCCGGTGACAAGCATTGATCTTTCGTAGCTGAAAGCATCCCCAGGCTCTCCAGGAGCTGTAAGCAGCTCCAGCCGCCTTACAGCCGGGTGCGCGTCACCCGAGCCGACCGAGCGGCGGGCTGCGCCGCAGCCGGCAGGGGGCGCTCCTGGCTCGGCCTGCGCCGGGGAAGGGGCTCAGCGCTGCTCCGGCTCCTGCTGCTGCTGCTGCTGCTGCTGCTGCTGCTGCTGCTGCTGCTGCTGCTGCTGCTGCTGCTGCTGCTGCTGCTGCT
>WTSP01024745.1:6936-19034 GCA_025331215.1 Actenoides lindsayi | reverse complement strand
ATATTTTGGGATTTCAGAGTTACCAGATATTTTTGCCATGTTGATTCTTTCAGGAATTTGGTAGATAACTTATTTTTATATGACTAAAAGCCCCGTGAAGCTGCTGAAACAAGAGACGCTTTAAAAAAAAATGCCAAAGCCCCCTTGAATGCTCATAATTTTCCCTCTTGTATTTTGTCTTTCAGAACAAAATCATTTTAGACCCAATGACATTCAGCGAGGCCCGCTTCAGACCATCTCTCGAAGAGCGGCTGGAGAGTATCATCAGCGGAGCAGCGCTGATGGCAGACTCCTCGTGCACGCGAGACGACCGCCGGGAACGGATCGTAGCCGAGTGCAACGCTGTGAGACAGGCCCTGCAGGATCTGCTCAGCGAGTACATGAATAACGTAAGTCATACACTCTTATTTGCTGGCTTCTCTTTCGGTGGATGGTGAAACCTTTCTGAGGCTAACGGTAGGGCTTGAGTGTTTTGCAAAAACAGTAACATGTCTTTATACCGGGAGTAAAGGTAATGCTGCTTGAATTATTTAACTTTTTAATGGTAATGCAATTGGAGTTATTTGACTTTTTAATGGTAACACGATTTGAAATATTTGACTTTTTAATGGTAATGTGATTTGAATTATTTGGCTTTTTCATGGTAATGTGATTCCAATTATTTAACTTTTTTTATATATTGCAAATGTTTGATGGACGCTTGGTACAATTGGAAGCTTACAGGGATGTTTCTTTACCTGCAAAGGGACTCCATGCTCCCCATAGCATTAACGTTTCTTCTTATGTAATAAATGGCCAAGTATTCCTTTTGAGGTAAAATAGTTTTTTATTGAAAACAGGAAATCAAAGTGCAAAATGGCCTAAGAACTATTTTCTTAATGAGAATAAATATAGATAATCTTCACTATGATTGTTACTATGTGATGGTTGTCACTGTGTTGGTTAGGATGTTACCTATAGATACTCATGTGAGGTTGTCTGTTTGCTGTGTGGGTTATATCTCTGAAGGTCTTGACTGTTACATGTTCAGTTGCTATGAAAATAGTGAGTTTAGCACTAGTGCTGTTCACACAACAAAGTTGTAGTATCTTAAATAGATCTAATTGTGTAGGGTTTCAAGAGGTGTTGAATTGTTCAACGTGGTTTTAACCTGTAGTGCATTTGTTCTCTCTGCCTAATGTGGTGTATTAAAACTCATGAGAACTATCTCTGTATCTTTTGGAGGATGTGTGAAATAGTCTTAAGCAGCAACAACAACCCTTTTGAAAATGGAAATGTTTGCAAATGGGTATCAAACTGAGCATCCTATATTTTGCTATCTCATCTGTCATTGCTACCAGAGTATCAGGTGGCCCATTTCAATCCTATTTGGCTAGAATCACCAAAATAATGTTGAAGAGAGTGTCCAAAGATGAACCTTTAACATAGTTATTTTCATTGGTACTGCTACAGTTAGTTGTTGGAGTCATACAACACGGTATCAGTAGTGTAAACTTCAGTCCTTTAGTCATTCTGTTGTACAGTTCAAAGCTAACTATGGCTTTTTGAAGGTATTATTCCATATAATAATCTCAGATCAAGGAATAGCTGTTTCTGATGGTACAGAATTTAAAAGCATGTATCATTTGCTTTTTAGGTATTTTGAAATGATAGTTGAAAAGTTCTGATACTGTGAATGTAAGTGAAGTCTACATCGTTGTTTGATGGATCAGAAATTGTAAAGAGGGCATTAAATCACAAGTGAAGAGACTGTGGTGGAAGTGGACTTGCTGGGTTGCATCCTGCAGAATCTTGCTTTGTAGAATTATTGCTGTTGTCATATTTAAAAGTCCTGCAAAAAAAAGTTTGAGAACTGATGTGTTGTGGCTTCTCTGTTGAGGTGCCTCTTTTTAAATACACAGGTTTTTCATAATGATTTTTTTTGCCTTTGGATCAGAAACATTCTGATTTTATTTCTTAACATATTTACAGAGGAAGGGGAGTTTTCAGGGACTATAGGCATTTATGACCACACTGAAGGTGTCTAATACAGTTTCATTGTTTTTGCTTAAATACATAATGGTGTTTTATGGTTGCCACAGTATGTTTTTGGACTTATTTTCCTCCCCTTTTTTTTTCTTCTTTCTTTGTTTGGTTTGGGGTTTTTTCCTTTTTTTGTGGGGTCTTATTAGTCTAAGCTGCACAATTCCTATACTTTTTTAAACTTTACAACTATCGAGTAAACGTTTTAAGAACTGAACGTATACTTCAGTTACATAATTTAGTCAGATTGTAATGGTTTGGGGTTTGCGCTGCTTGATATCTTGAAAATGATGGGTCATTTTTTGACTGATGCTTGTTGATCAAATGTGCATACTGCTTTTGATACTTGCCATGAGATATAAAGAAAGTAAACTAAATTAAATATTTTGTCGTAACATTTAAAGCATGTGGACAATGAAGTGCAGGGTATTGGCAATGTGATGCACTTTCTCAAAATGCAATCTTTCTTCAGCTTAAAATTGTTTCTCTGTGGGGGTATCTTAATTCTATGATTTGGGTTCAGAGAGTGTTCAAAGGGATATTCAGGGTGCTGCCCATGGAAGTGGTCAAATCACTATCCCTGAAGGTGCTTAAAAGCTCTCTAGATATGATGCTCAAGGATATGGTGTAGTAATGGTACCGGCAGAATTAGATAACAGTTGGACTTGATCTTAAAGGTCTTTTCCCACCATAGTGATTCTGTGATTCTTTTTGTATACAAGAACATTTCTGTTTTTCAGTTGTGAAGTGGATTCTACATTTCCTTTTACCTGCTGGATATTTACACTGTACGGACCCATATAAATGGGTTGTGGTTTATGTTCTGTCTTCTATTAATCTTTTATAAAAGCTATGTAAAATATTGACTGCAAAAGAACATAGAATGGCGACGTGCTTTCCTGACACTTCTCTGATGTTTTGCATATGCACCAGTGGATGGTATTGCAGGCATGAATTGGAAACTGGAAGGTTTACAGGCAGCTGCATGAAATACAAGGCTGGCTAGGTGATGCTCTATACTTTCTACCATTTCAAATGCTGAAGGCAGTGCAAGGAGCAAAAAGGGTTTTCCCCAGTTTTGTGTGTAAGGAGGAGGAAATAGCTTCCAACTGAACAATGTAGGAACTTTTATCTCTTCAGTAGTATAAGATAAACAACAAAATCTCCTCCACCTTCAAAACCCTGCCTTGTGCCCACCTCCTTCCTGGAAAGTTCCCTGGAGAGAGGCATGTGTGGTGTCATCTTTTGTGCTCCTGTGGAGCTTTCTAAGCACATCCATGATATCTCCTGGTATATTCCCTACACCTGAGATCTGTTGTGTCCCCAGGTGCTTTTCCAGAATTCAGTGATCAATATGGTCTGCTACATGGGAAGTGAAAATCTAATGCACATGACGATGCTATCTCCCCTATTTGTCCACTCAGTTCTTATGAGTCCAGCACAGGCTAACAAGTAGATAACAGTGTTCTTAGAGGTACTTACATGCCAGAGGGAAAATCTGTCATGTCTGCTATCCAGTTTGACTGAAGTTAAAGCTGGTTTGCACTTCAGGAGACCACTTAGAGAGATTTCCCAGGTCATAGTATAATTTGGTGAGAAGGACACAGGTTTAATGAAGTGAAAGTTCAAGAGGTGAGGTATAAGGATATGAGTTATAACAAAAAAAATATGCAGATACTTACTTATAAAATGTTGGCAACCAAAGAAAAATATGAAAATAAATACTGTAAAGAGAAGGAGAAGAGAGATGTCAACTTTGAGTAAAAATACTGCTGGTTTTGCAACTGTATTATTTTCCATTTTAAAGGTTTAAGGAAAAGTGACAGAAATATATTTAGAGGACTGTGAAAGACATGGTTGGAGAGGTGTCTTTTGGTTGCTCCTTCCTTCTCCTCAGATAAATGTTGGTTTGTTCTATTTCCTATGTGTCAAATAAGGTTTTTAATTATTTTTTTTCCAAGCTATCTTCACAAATATTCAGATGTTCTAGTGCCAGTTCAGAGGTTAAGTAATTATTGTTGTAGGAGGTTTTTGAATTATTTTTGTGATGGGAAAATCAGTCCCCAGGATCTTTACAATTCTATAAATAACTACATTTGTGTAGTATATTGAGCTGACTGGAGTCTCACAGTATGTATGCCCTCTGCAAGAACTTCTATGGAGATGAGTTATGAACTGTTTATTTACTGTTTGTATATCTAGTAATATGTATTAATTTCATTTGTCTTATCAGTAACTCTCAAAATATTTTCCTAACATAGTATCTATTATTTCTATGGTGAACTCAACTGAAGTTTAATTTTTTTAATTTCTGGGAGTAGAGGGCAGAAGGACTCTTTCTGCTGGGTCATATCACTTTCCAATCTCTCACAGAAAATGTATAAGTTTTTATTTTCAGATTCTTGTGTATGTGTGATAAATCCCATCATTTATTTCAAAATAAAATTACATTTCTAGACTTCTGTTCTACAGAGAAGAACTACATACAGCTCTACAGAAGCTCTTAATGCAATTGTTTTACATTTGTCTAAATGAAAAAAAAAAACTAACAGATGATCAGCTGTGGTCTAGTTGTGGCCTAGTTTCCTGCTGTTTTATTCTCCTGGATCCTTCGTGATTTGTATTGCAGGCTGTCAGGGACCAAAAGACCTAGAAACCTTGGAGTTCTAGCTCTAAAACTCAAACTCCTGGATTAAAAACACCACCAAACTCATATAATCCAATGCTGGGCACCCTATCTAGCAAGCATCAGGGTGCTGTTGTGTTGTTGTCTGATTAAGATAAGAAAGGAAGAAAATGATATCTTTAGAAAAATATGCTTTAACAGGGATGCTTTGACTTCCCTCTGACTTAATCAGTTTCATTTCCAAGCAGAGACAGACTGAATTTTGGGTTGCTGGGATGTATCAAAGAGAAATTTCAAAAGCAGTTGCCAAATGAGTAAGACCATGACTATTAAAGAGCTTTTGTAATTATTTGAATACTGGCTTGGTATTAATCCAAGTCTGCATTTGAAAAGGCATTTCCTATCTTGTTCAAGTACAAGTTTATCTTCTTAAACCTTTGGGCTTATTATTAATCTAACCTTCATTCTCATGCCTTCCTCTTCCTCTCACCCCATGCTTCTGCTCCCAGCCGCTGCCAACATTTCAGAAGAACTTGGGGTTTGTTTTTGCCATAATTGGGTTTTGGGTCAGAGAATATTTCTATGTATCCAAGTGAAATGAACAGTCCTTTATGAAATCCTTATATTACTACTCATGATTTAATGTTTAGACATGATGATTAGAGAGCTGCAGGATATATGCTTTTCATTTGTTTAATATTTTACTGATATTACCATAGAAATAGGACTGGTTGTTGTTTGCTCTTTGTAATCTTTTTCTCTAAAGTAACTACCAGTTTCTGATATCTGTTCACTATAACCAAGCTTCTATAGGCTCTAATTCCTGTTTCCTACAGAGAAGAAAATGTTGTATCTTGAAAATGCAATATATGAGAACAGACAAGAAAGCACAAGTCTACAGACAGTTTTTCTTCACAAATATATCAGCAAAAAATTTGAATTGCTCAAAGTGAAATTATAGTGCTGTAGTAAATGAAGATGAAATGTCCTTAAAGGACAGCTGAAGTTATTGTGCTGGATTGGAGACTGGAAAACATGATAGCAAATGAAAATCTATATACTCTCAAGATACTGTAAGCTTCCATATTTAACAGCTCCATCTGAATTCATATTTAAGGGAAAAGTAATAATTCTTGTGTACGCTTCAGTTCTGGTGCTGACTTGCATATGGTTAATCTGAGTGACAGTGAGCAGTAAATGACAGTTATGAGACATAAATGTCCTTAGCTGTCCTGAGATGGGAAATCAGGGATGAGTGACAAGAGAGTGACTGCTGGGTCATCAGCATCCACTGACTTAGGCATGACTGACTCAACAGGACAATTTTTTTTCTTGTTGGTACCTTTGAGTTCCAGGCTTTCTGAATAATTTTAGAGGACAATGGCTTGTTCAAAGCTTCCTACAGCATTTCAAGCTGGAGATAAGTATTTTGCTACTCACTTTGCTCTTTTAGAGGCTACATGAGCAGTTTGTTTTTCCTAACTTGTAAGAAACAAGTAGAAATGCCGCAGTTGTGACTGGAGGAATAGGATGTGTTCCCAATTGGGCAAATGTTTTATGGTGTGTCACAGCATCGCTTCTCAGTCAGCTTAGGTTTCTTTGCATTTATGCATCCCTCCTGAGTACCTTGACTTTTCATGACTGTACATAAATCACTGTCTAAGTATGCTACCTACACTATAACTTCAGCCACCTTTTAAGGAACCTTCTGTCTCCTTTTTTGATGATACCATCAGGGACTCCTGGGGACTGCCCAGTATTTTTGATAGATTTACAGAAATGCTGCACCACTTACAATTGCACAAGTGAGTTTTGATTTATTTGTTCATTCTTGTATTTTCTCATTTTGCAAATCTGTGTTTAGAGTTTGTTTTGTTTTTCCATCAGAAGTAAATAGAAAAGCTCTGTGTGAAAGCGGGACTTTCTGACTTGGAAATGACAAACATGCTAACAAGTTGTTTTGACTCTAGGTTCTAGTGGTTGCAAATTTACACAGCCCTGTGGTGTTTCATCTGTTTGGACAAGTAGATTTTAAAATTTACTTGATTAATATTTGTAGAAATGCTGTTTCTGAACCACAATGCTGATAGCTTTTCCCTGGTGGTGTCCACTGGAGAATGTTTTATAGGTGCCTCCTTTTTGATCTTTGTCTTTCAAGGCAAACTATAATATGTCATAAGTTCTATGAGTTATTAAAATGTACAGGAGAATTCTAGAAATTATTTGTTCCTTTCTTTGCTCTTTCTCTTGGTAGGAAGGCATGGCTAGTGGTTAAGGCTCAGGCCTGGAGGTAAAGTTACTTGCTCAGAAAATCACTTATTTTCTAGGTTCGTGTATTTCTTATTCTTCCTGGGCCTCTGTTACTTCAGCATTATTCCATCATTGAAATTGAGGTCGTATCAGTCTTAATGAATTAAAGTTTAAGTGCCTTGCTATTTCCACATTAAAAAAAGCCTGTAATAATATTGCAGTGTTTGTATAATTATTGTGTTTGACTGTTGGAGGGTGTGCATAAAGTCTATCTATTCAAAGACACAAGATTTCTCTCAATTTAATTTCTTCCTCTTTAAACATGACCTGAATCTTCTCAGTGCACTTGTACTGAATTTTTGCTATAACTGGGCGTTTTCTTCTGGTGATTTTCAGGTTTTAGCTCATATTATTTTGTTATAATTAGTATTGGTTTTTTTTTCTAAAGTGTGTTCTCACAGAAGTAATGACTTCTGCATCAGTGCTTTTAATATGCTGGAAAGCATTGCCTTAATGTTTGCAAGCTTAGACTATCTGAAAATAATGTTGTGAAATCTATTTGTTCACCTGTAGAAAAGTCCTTTATCAATTTTGTGTATATAGCGTGATAAATAACTTTTATAATTTTTATTTGTTCTGAAGTTAGCACTTATGGGTCATTAATTTGTTGTTTTTCTGTGTCTGCAAGTCAATATCAGTAAGAGAGAGTTTTTTAATGCATTTTATACTACACCAATAGCAATATAATTATTATCTCTCTGTATACCTGCTTTTGGTGTATGGATCTTACTTTCAATATTTGCACAGTTCAGATAAACACCATTGTGCATTGTATCCTTGCAGATGTCAAGAAAAATATTCATAATGCATAAAGAGAGATCAAAAATGCATCAGAAATGAAATAAGCACAGATGTACTGAAATCAGTTCTCAGCACTTTCTTCTTTCTTGTTATGATCAGATGGTTGTAGCACCTCTCCTGTAAGGACAGGCTGAGATAGTTGTGGTTGTTCAGAGAAGGCACTGGGGAGACCTTATTGTGGCCTTTCAGTACTTAAAAGGGGGTCTATAAGAAGAATTGGGACAGACTTTTTAGCAGGGTCTGATGTGACAGGACAAGGTGTGATGGTTTGAAACTAAAAGAGGAGAGATGTACAATGGATGTAAGGAAGAATTATTTTACAGTTTACTTAGCAGTGATGCCTAGTGATAGGACAAGTGGCAATGGACACAAACTGAACACCAGAAGTTCTGCTTAAACCTAAGGAGAAATCTCTTTCCTATGAAGGTGTTGGAGCCCTGGAGCAGGCTGCCCAGAGAAGTCAGGGAACCTCCTTCTCTGGAGACTTTCAAAACCTGCCTGGATGTGTTCCTGTGGAACCCAGTTTAGGGGAACTTGCTTTGGCAGGGGAGTTGGACTAGATGATCTCCAGAAGTTCCTTCCTATTATTCTATGATGAGAGTGGTGAGACCCCAGCCCAGGTTGCCTAGAGAGGTGGTTGATGCCCTATCCCTGGAAACCTTCAAGGTTAGGTTGGCCAGGGCTATAAGCAACCTGTTCTACTTGCAGATGTCCCTGCTTACTGCAAGAAGGTTGGAATAGATGACCTTTAAAGGTCCTTTCCAACTCAAACTATTCCATGATTCTATGACTCATTAAGGGTAGGTAGGAAGTCACATCAAAATAAGGGACAGATAGAACATGAAGTAAAATTTGTCCCATTTAGTACATTACATCATTATTTGATAGTCAAGGATACACTTTACTGCAGGCAAAGGTCAAAACTCTTTTCATATTAGTAAAGTCATTACAGTATTTACACTTAGATTAGCAGTCAAAGGTAGCAAATTACAGCAGCGTGTGTCAACCTGCATTTCATGTATCTTGCATTGGTTTCATTATTTGTTTGTTGTTTACACAAGGAGTGTTTTTACAAGTGAGAACAAGGCACTACAGGTTAGTACTGGAAGATTTCAATATAATTGAGAGAATTGTCATCTGAAATGATGGTGTGAGATGTCCAGAAGAGGGCATGCTTGCACACCAGAAATGTTTTGTGCATCACTAAAGAGCTACATGCTGATGTGGTATAGCTGTAATCAAAGAAAAGGTAATAATAGAGAAATTGAAGAGGTTACCTCCTTAGTATTTATGGGATCTTTAGGAAGGAAAAGGTTATCTGGGGGGAAAGAAGAAAATATCTTTTAATCAAATTAATGATGAACTATGAAATAGGTATGAGGTGTTATGTTCTGCTTGTATTTATAATCGGCGTTGAGATTTTGATTTCTATAAGGAATTTGTCGGACAAAGGGTAAGCCCTTTTGAAATTATTTTGGATGTAGCCATATGATGCAGACCACAAGAGCGTATGCATTGTAATACAAGCTAAAATTTCCAGGTTGCTCTCTATAACAGTGAAATGTACGATAATGTGAAATGAGATGTATCAGTGTTTAATGGGATTTGATATTTGACCTGGGAAATTATTGTATGACTTCCAAAATACAGTAGAAATGCAAGGACATCATGTCTTGTGACGCAGTAACTTGCCACTTTTTCTAGAACTGTGTCTTAGCCAGAAGTGGGGACACGTAGTTAATTATTTTATTTTTTACTTGAAGCATAAAAGATAGAAAAATCATCTCTACTGTAATCAGATCCCTCAAACTTCCTTAGTGAAAAAGTAGGAGTTGAATAGAATTATTTCATTTCTTTTAAGATGACTGAACTGGAGATATAAGTAATTTTCCTTTTGTCTGGATTGTTTTTGGAATTTTAAGTATCGATGCAGTTGTCATAACATTTAAAAGCATTTGGAAACTTCGTGAGAACCCTTCCTTTTAACAGCTACTGCAACTGTTTTAAATATTTTAGCATGCTTATGACTTCGAGAGAATGAAATGAAGCATTTTGCCAAATCAATTTGTGTATAATAAAGCTTTAAGCTTATATATTTTATAAACTAAGTATGCTTAAGTTTAGGGTAACATGTCAAACACACATTTTCACAAGGCATATGTTATGTAGATTTTATTTTTATATACACATATATATTTGTCAGATTAATTGGCTGCTACCTTGACCAATTCTTTCATTTGTTAACCAATTCTGTGAAAAGAAAAACAAAACAATACTAGGAGAGTAACAGCCCAGATGGATGCGTTGTAACTGTAATTATGTATTAACATTGCAATTAAACTTATACATAATGTAAAATCATGGATCCCTGAAAGAGAGTTCCCTAGCTTTAAGTGGCCAATGACTGAGCTCTTTCTGACATGATCTAAAATACCTTGGGGCATGATGTGTAGTAATGTAGTTACTGTAAGGCTGTCAAATACATTGCCAGATAGTGTTTGAATCCTGGGACCAGATAAATTAGGTTTTAATTGGGTAAACTGAATAAGCAGTTTTAAGGTAGAATTAACCAAAGATATATTAATGTAATGAAACCATTGGTTGTCTTAATGCTATTGTATTAAACACTGTACAATCTTATTTTGAAAAGAGATGTCATGGTGGAGTAGAAAGGGATTGGCAGTGATGGGCAAGATGAACACTGGTACCTAACGTAATCACATTAAACACTCAATCACGTTATCGGGAGCACTGTAAACCCCAAAACTGGAAAAAATTGCATTAGTTCTATTTTATTATAGCGTTTTGGAGGGAAAGAAAACAAGTAAAAAGTTCCAAAGCTGAGTTTTCCCAAGCTGGTGGGACCATTCACTCAGGAAATTTCCTGAGGCTGTTGAATGGTTGGGGTTTTGTTTCTTACAGAGCAGAGCAGAGGCTGCTGCTGTGTGAAATGGCCAGAACACTTGCTTTTGTATTTCTTTTCTCTGTGAACTACCTAATGATGATTTTGCTGAGTAGAACTTTTATTTTTATTGGATGGATGATGTTTTTACTGGTAGCTTCCTTCTGACTTCCATATAGGCGCATTCAGATGAGTAAAAATTTGTAAAGTTACAAAATTCAAGCACTTGAATTCATTTGTTATTCCATTATTTTATCTATAAGCACATTTTTTATCATTTAAAGGTGAACAATATGTTTAATCGCTAAAGGCCTCACAATGCAGAATTTAATGTGAATAATTTATAATAAAAGTAAAACCATGGATCTGTGTCATGAGTAATACTCCATAATAGCAGTGAGTATTCAAAAAGAGTAAGTATAGTGCTTGGTTTTTTTCTTAATTTCCTACATAACATCTTAAAATAAAAAAAGAAAGCGGGAGCAAGAAAGTGGGAGGAGGAATTACTTTTTGTTGGTATCATCATAAATATTTTAGTTCATCACAAGATTATGTCTTATTCTTCTGGCTGGGTGGGAGAGCACAAACCCTTATGCCTCATACAGGACTTTTGATTTCTGTTTATAGAATGAGGACTATAGAGCCAAATCCCATGAAGAGTCATTCATTGTTACACAGATGTGTAAGGGATTCAGTCAGGAATATAAAATGCCTGACTCTCAGGATGTACTATGCCCAGGAAAGGCAGTAAGGCTAATTCTCAAGGTTTAAAACTTAATTATAGACATTGTTAGTTTTGGGTCTTGGGTTTTATGGTAGCTGGTTCATCCTGATGTGTTCTGCATGGATAGACATAATGATTAATCCAAATGTTCAATTGTAAGCATTTTGTCAGTGTGAATTTAAGTTAAAATTATGAAATCAGATGTCTAAAAAACCAAAATATAAAGTAAATATTTTTCCATTTTGTATCATGGTTTTAAATAGTGAAATACATTTTGAAGCAGAAATACAGAGGCTTTTTTTTTTTGCTTTTTTTTTTTTAAGGAGCATTGTTTAAAAAAATCTACCCACACTTTTGAACATAAAATTTACTTCTCTCCTTTCAGTGTGAATAAATAAATGAATGAATAAATAAAAGGTATGCCTGATT
This sequence comes from Actenoides lindsayi, assembly GCA_025331215.1. NCBI lineage: Eukaryota > Metazoa > Chordata > Aves > Coraciiformes > Alcedinidae > Actenoides > Actenoides lindsayi. The sequence continues at coordinate 7,220 of WTSP01024745.1, read as the reverse complement.
GCCAGTGTGTAAGACTAGACTGACAAAGTAGGTCTGTATCTAACCATTTGTATGTACTGAACAATAAAACTTGAAGGCTCGTTAGCTTGGAATGACCCAACTGTGTTTTATTCATAGGGGTCGTTTCTTTACTAATGAGCCACAAAGCCAGATGGCTAAACCCACAATAGTCTAACTGCATTATTGTGATTTAGATTTTTAGGCAAATTGCTTTTTTTTTTCTCCTCTCCTCTCCTCTCCTCTCCTCTCCTCTCCTCTCCTCTCCTCTCCTCTCCTCTCCTCTC
>WTSP01024744.1:18382-39738 GCA_025331215.1 Actenoides lindsayi | reverse complement strand
ATATCCTTCCTGTAATAGGGGCTCCAGAACTGGACGCAGTGCTCCAGGTGAGGTCTCACCAGAGTGGAGTAGAGGGGGAGAATTACCTCCCTCAACCTGCTGGCCACGCTTCTCTTGATGCAGCCCCGGATATGACTGAGGTATGTACTTCATGAGGTTGGCATGGGCCCACCTCTCCAGCCTGTCAAGGTCCCTCTGGATGGCATCCTTTCCCTCCAGGATGTCAGCCGCCCCACACAGCCTGGTGTCGTCAGCAAAATTGCTGAGGGTGCTCTCAGTGCCACTGTCCATGTCTCCAATGAAGACGTTAAACAAGACTGGTCCCAGTACTGATCCTTGAGGGATCAGTCCTCAGCTAAGGACTCATGGATCAAAAAGATTTATATTATAGAATACACTGGATAAACAGAATATACGTATATTTCTGGAGCATGTCCAGAGAAGGGTAATGAAGCTGGTGAAGGGTCTAGAGCACACGTCTGGTGAGAAGTGGCTGAGGGACCTGGGTTTGTTCAGCCTGGAGAAAAGGAGGATCACAGGAGACCTTCTGAGTCTCAACAACTCCCTGACAGGAGGTTGGAGCCAGGTCAGTCTCTTCTCCAAAGGAACAAGCGACAGGACAAGGGGATAAGTCCTCAGTTTGTGCCAGGGGAGGTTTAGGTTGGACATGAGGAAAAACTTCTTCACTGAAAGGGTTGCCAAGCCCTGGAAGAGGCTGCCAGGGAGGTGGTGGAATCCCCATCCCTGAATGGATTTAGAACACGTGTAGATGTGGTGCTGAGGGACATGGTTTGGTAGTAGGCTTGGCAGTGCTGGGTTAATGGTTGGATTAGATGATCTTAAGGCTCATTTCCAAGCAAACCAATTCTATGACTCTAGAGTATATACACATAAACAAACACTGTACATTTCTGACCATCTCTGCTCATTTCTGATCTTCTCCAGGTTTCTGGCTATGAAGTTTCTCTTTCTGTTGTTAAGTTGAATTTAATGGCCTTAAGGAAAGTGTGGCAGAGAGTACGTGCCCCAGTTTTCCAAGGAAAACATGGTGCCAACCATCTCCAGGAAGCAAAGTTTTAACCAGTGTCTCCTGAACCACACCAAGGAACTGATTCAAATAAAAAAACAGCAAAAACCTGTCAAAAACCATTTTTACAGCAAGAAGAGTCTTCTGATCTGGTTTGTTGTAGGGCCTCACCAACAACATCTTTGTATTGTAAGCCTAATGCTTAGCCATGGGATACAGCTTACCTTGACAAACTAGTCCCCGGGTCAAAAGCTGTGGCTGTCCCATACAAGAGATGGACATGACGTGGGGCAGAAATTTACCAAAAGCTTTCATTTTTGAAGGGGATGTACACTCATTTTGTAAGAAATATACTGCACAGAGAAACATTTCATGGGTTTTCTTAACAAAATTATACATATTTACTACAGCTTTCCCTCCTGTCCACAAATGACAAAAGCAGCACAAGCCCCTTGTGCTATTTTTTTGTGAGCCCTAATTATTTGCCTTCCTTTATAAAGCAGGACAGTTTAGAGGACAAATGTTTACTTCACCATGGAAACTTAGTTTAAGATGATTGTCACATTAAGGTGATGTCACTGACGGTAGTCAATAATTCTTTCTCAAACTGGCAACCAGTTACAAGTGGGGTCCCCCAGGGATCAATATTGGGCCCAATGATGTTTAACATCTTCATAAGTGATTTGGATGTTGGGATCAAGAGCACCCTGATGAATTTTGCAGATGACACCAAAATCAGTGGGGAAGTTGACACTCCAGTAGGCAGAGCCACCCTGCAGGAAGACCTGGACAGGTTGGAGTAGTCTAGCAGGAACCTTATCAAGTTTAGAAGAGACAAGTGTAGGGTCTTGCACCTGGGAACACATAACCCAGGAATGCAGCTCAGACTAGGGTCCACCTGGCTGGAGAGTAGCCCTGTGGCAAGGGACCTGGGTGTCTTGGTGGACAACAAGCTCAACATGAGTGACCAGTGTGCTTCATTAACAAGGGCATGACCATAAGAGATAAAGAAGTCATTATCCCTCTCTACTCAGTGCTAGTCAGACCACACCTCGAGTACTGGGTTCAGTTTTGGTCCTCACTATACCAAAAGGATGTGGACAGGTTGGGGAGGGTCCAGAGAAGGAGCAAGAAGATGATCAGAGGACTGGAAGACTTGCCATATGAAGAAAGGCTGAGAAAACGGGTTTTGTTCAGCCTTGAGAATAAAAGGCTTAGGGGAGACCTTATTACCATGTACAAGTATATAAAAGGTGGCCACCAAGAAAATGGAGACTCCCTTTTGACAGGGAGTCACATGGAAAAGACAAGGGGTAATTGGTACAAGCTGCTCCTGGGGAGATTCCGATTGGACTCCAGAAGAAAATTTGTCACCACGAGACCAATTAGACATTGGAATAATCTCCCAAGGGAAGCGGTGGATTCCCCTACACTGGACACTGTTAGGACTCAGCTTGACAGGGTGCTGGGCCATCTCATTTAAACTATTTTTATATATATACATATATATATATATAGTTTATCTTAAAAGATTGGACTAGATGATCCTTGAGGTCCCTTCCAACCTGGTATTCTATGATTCTAGAATAGTGGTCATTTGCTGCAAAAAGGACACACCATATTTCTATTGCTAAACTCTTATGGCAAGAGGAATTGTCAAGCAGGTTCTTCAGGAAGGTGTGTAGTGTCCTGTTAAAAATTTCAACCAAATGTATTGTTTCCTTATCTGCCTCAAAGGTCATCAAGATGGTTAGGGGCTTGAGACACACAAAACCCAGGAGGGGCTGAGAATTGGTTCAAACTATCAAAGGAGGGTATATGGGAGGCGAAAGGAGACTCCTTTACAGGTGCCAAGTGGAAGGAAAAGAGGCAACAGGCACAAGCTGTAACAGGAAAAAGTATTTTCACCATGTCCATGGCCAGAAACTCAAGCAGGAAGCCAGAGAGGCTGTGTACCACCCATCCCTACAGATATTAAAAATTCAACTGGACTCAGCTGTGATCAACCTGTTCTAAGCTGGACCTGCTCTGAGCACAGGCTTGTACCAAAGACCTCCAGAGATTCCTTCCAGTCTAAATTATTCCAAGTTTCTACATTCCTAATGTTCAATTATCTTCACTTCCAGGAAATACTGACATAGATTTTGCCCAGTAGGGACTTTCAACCACTGTCTCGTGCATGTCTTTGTCAAAAGAAACGCCCCATATGTGAGATCTTTTCCATGTTTAAGCATTTAAGATTAGTGGTATAAGTACATCTCAAATCATGTCTCTTTTTATGTAGCTGGAAACACTGAGTTTCAAACATCTTGGTTTTCTGCATCCACCTAGGCTGTTGAACCAGATGATTGTTGTAGGTCCCTTCCAACTGAAAATATTCCATTCTGCTCTATTCTATTCTTCTCTACTGGGGTTTGGACTCAATGATCTCCAGAGGTCCCTTCCAACCCCTACCATTCTATTATTCTATGATTCTATGATGATACTTCACTCTACTCTATTCTACTCGACTCGACTCGACTCTACTCTACTTTACTCTTCTCTGTTCTAACTCATTGCCTTTCATTTCCAAATGGATCCAGAACTGAATGGAGGATAGCAATAACTGTCTTAAAATCACATGCAAATATGAGGTCCTTTACCTGTTTCTTCTCAATACACTCATACCATGTCTGTTACCTTTGTGTTAGACATAAGGTAGCAGCTGACTATACCAAAATGTTTTTTCTTAGCTTCTGGACATTCCTCCAGGATATTTTCTCTGTAATTGGTCTTCTTCATGAATGAATACCTGCACAATCTTTGTCTCAGCAAACTTTACATGACATAAACTCTATTATTATGGACGTCAAGCTCTGTCAAGTACAGATGGAACAGAACCTTTTGGAACCACTGTGTCTGCAAACCGAGGTGCAATTTAGTCCACAGGTCTTGTTTTCAGTACAAAAGTCAAACATTTTCTGAATTCCACCCTTCCCACAGACAGCATCTTATGCAGGATGCAGTCTTTGGGAGTACGTATCTCTCAGAGGGATATAAACTAATGGTTTTTCTCAGTCTTCCAAACATTCCTTTCTACACATAGCAGAGATGCTGTCCAGGGTGAGAAAGGTAAGAAAGTTTGCATTCAAGAATTAAAAGGTACATGGGAATAATTCTAACAGGGGCTCCTAGGAAAGAGTGTTTTCACTAGGAAATAGTGAGGAGCCAAGAGTCACACTGAACTCTTCAGAAAGCAATTTTTATCACCACATGCTTCACTCCTTTTCACAGACCCCTTTCTGCCTAGTTTCCTGCTGTCCTCAGAAGGCATAAAGAGTGTAGGACCTCCCAGGGCTCCCAATCCATAACTACCTTCTCCTTAATAAGACACACTGATCCTCTGCTCCAGGAGCTGCTTAACAGCAGGGAGGTTTTGAGCACTCAAAACTGATTGATCAATACAGCTCTGTGGACAAGGCTCAGCCGAGATGCAAAGATTCACTCAAGTTACTGACTCATACTAAAGACGGATGCACTTTGGCTTTCAGACACATGCCTGTTGGAAACAGGAAGCACAGACAACTGAAAACAGCAAAGCTCATCACTGCTGAGAAACGTCTCGAGCAGACACAGAGGCTGGGTGAAGTTCCAGTGGTCCATGTTGTCATGACACCGAGGAGGAATGTGGAGTGGGGCCAGGTATGGTCCCATTCCTCCATTCTCCCACTTATCGCGGCAGTTATCTGTGTCAGAAGACACCAAGGAAGTCATCGATGTCTGAGCAACTGAAATGCCAGCTAACAACGGCTTGACCACAGTCCCACCCCTACACTTTGCACAATAGCAGACAATGAGGTATCAATGTTAGCCCTATTTCAGACCTGAATTTTACACTAAACCACAGGGACAGATCATCAAGTTTGTCCTCCTCACCCTCCTCATAAAGGACACCTTTTGGTAAGGCTTGCAGCCTCAGCTTTTTCCCCAGGAGATGATGTTTGTGATTACAATTGCATTTTAGATCTATAGAGCAATTCTACAGCTTAGTGCATTTACCATCAGCAACCTTAAAGAATGTGTGTATGTTCCATGTGAATAAACTGTGCTATTTGTTATCTGACTGCTTCTTGAGAATGCCACCAGTCCTATAGCAGACAGGCTGTTCATGCATCGGGTGGCAGACCTACAGTCACAGCAATAATTGGCATAGAATCATAGAATGTTAGGGGTTGGAAGGGACCTCTGGAGATCATTGACTCCAACCCCCCTGCCAGAGCAGGGTCACCCAGGGCAGGCCACACAGGAACAGATCCAGGTCCATCTGAAAAGTCTCCAGAGAAGGAGACTCCACAACATCTCCAGGCAGCCTGTTCCAGGCTCTGTCACCCTCACAGTAATGAAGTTTCTCCTCATGTTGAGGTGGAACATCCTACATTCTAGCTTATACTCATTACTAGCTTTGTCCTATTACTGGGCACCACGGAAAAGAGCCTGGCCCCTTCCACTTGACACCCACCCTTCAGATATTTATAGACATTAATAAGATCCCCTCTCAGTCTTCTTCAGGATAAAGAGTCCCAGGTCTCTCAGCCTTTCCTCCTAAGAGAGATGTTCCAGTCCCTTCATTATCCTTGTAGCCTCCCTTGGACTCTTTCCAGTAGATCCCTGTCTCTGTTAAACTGCAGAGCCCAAAACTGGACACAGTATTCCAGGTGTGGTCTCATCAGGGCAGAGTAGAGGGGAAGGAGAACCTCCCTTGACCAGTTGGACACAATTTTCTTAACGCACCCCAGGACAACATTGGCATATCTATTGAGAGAGAAGTCCAGACACCTCCAGCCCCACTGATCTCTGAGGACCAACTAGAGCTCAAGGGGATTCAGCTCTTACTGAACTTACCTATCACTTCATGCAACAGCTTCCACACAGCGACTGGAAGTCAGGGCTGGAAGTCACAGCATAGGTCATCTCCTCTGTGCCTACTGCAGGTTTGTCTTCAGCTTTTGTCCTTCAGTGTTCCTTTCTCAATCATTTTAATGATCATTTCTACGGAAATATTCTAATGATGTTCTCAGTAGTATCATTGCTCCCATGTCTAAAACTGACCTCAGTAGCTTCACTGTTCCTTTACCCAATTGTTATCTATTTTTGTCTTACAAATGACCACTATAAATCCCTCAAATCAGTTCTGACGGGCTTTTCTTTTTTCTTTCTCACAAAATGGAAGAGTCCATTTATCGGGATAGAAATGATCTTCTGAACAATTCCATCCCCTGCAGCACTGCCATCAAAAATGACATAATTCAAAGGACAACCCAGTCTCCAAGTCTGCCATGAATTAACTTAGGCACAACACCAAGCACGGTACATGGCTGCTCATTATGCCTTTTCCTTTAATAAACTGTGGTTTTCAATCCATCCACCTATCTTTCCTGTGTTTCCTTGGTTTCCTGTAAACAAACAGTACAGGGACTATGGACAGTAGTATTTATATCTCAAATATTTTTGTTTATAAATTTCTTGGGGATTTAAAAGCTTGAAGTTTGTTACAGAGCCAAAAAAAAAAGAAAAACAAAAAAAAAAAAAAAGAAAAACTCTGATTCTCTGTGGATATTTCCATCTCTAAGGCAAAAAATACTGTGAAAATACACCAACTTTCACCATTTCTTCCCTACAGATGGTTCCTTAACAAAGAGATAGCAAAGACATGAAAAGTCAAAACCAGTTCTATACAATCGCCCACAACCTGAAATAGCTGGGTTCTTATAACCTGAGCCTACCTCAGAAGTCCAGAACAAGTGAACCTTTCCCACCTCCCAAATAAGAGTAACTTTTGCTATGTTCTATTTCTTGTAGCTTCTTTTTCCTTTTCTGCAAGGCTGCATGATGCCTGACAGTTCCCATGGTATCCTGGGAACAGCATTTTGAGGTGGCTAGACTTCACCTTAAGTACAAAGAAAAAAAACCAAACCAACAGATTTGCCCGAAAGTGCATTTACTGATAAATGCAAATCACAGAACATGATCGAATTCTTCATCCTTGATTTTCTAAAAGCTAACTGTTTTCAGATGCTTCTGTGAGAGTTTAAGAGCACTGAAGAGTTGGAACTCAATGCTGAAGAAGTGTCTCAGTGACCTTGGACAAGTGGAAACAGTTTTTTTGCTAATAAACACAGCTGGCAGGTGAAAGCATTAGCAAGGGCTCGAGCTTCTCTGTATGAATGAGGAGAGAGGTGAAACATTAGCAAGTAGAAAAACTAGGGGTTCATGTTAAGGCACCTCAGACGGCTTTAAACTACTCAGTTTGCCTATGAGTAGCAGGCTGAATGTGCAGGCGTGAAGCTCAACACGGGTAATTTTCCCTGTTCAGAGCCATTTTGAAAGTAATTTGGGTATCAATATGCTCTGCTAGTTTTTCTGGGGCTGCAGTAAAACCGTATCTACCAGCTTGAACCTTACCACCCACCCTCAACACCTAACTGAAGTTGTTTTCTTGAGTTTTATTAGTAGTTTTTAGCATAAACAATCTTTTGTGAGACCTTTGGGAGGACGGGCAACGAAGGAAATTCATTGAATACCTGTACTAATGGATCTCTTTTGTTATCCTGCGTTCCCACCATCTGTTTCTTGAAAATACTTCTTACGTCTCACCTTATACATGAATCATAAGTGGGTTTGGAGACAAGACAATCTTGCTGTTACATGTCAGCACAACACTTTGCATAAGTGGGTTTTGGGGGCTTGAGCGGCTACTAAAACATGAATATACATAAATAATGCAGAAAGAAAGCTCCCAAAACAGAATCTGGGTCCTTGCCCAGTTCTGAGCAAACCAAGGCACGTGCAGTGAGATTCCGGCTGGTTCAGGTCCCTCCTTAGATTTTACAACACCTAAAATGCAGGTGCCTGGCATTAATTCAGAGTACCTCAATTAAGTGCTCTGCAGATAATGCAGAGATTCATCTATACTGGGAAATAATGTGCCAGGTCCCATTATCTGCCCCTGAGGCCCAACTAACATGGCACAGCTACGCTTTCTTACATCCCAGACATACTGGTTGCATCCAAAGAGCCAACTGGGAATAGTTCCTTGTCTGTTCATGTCTTTCTAACCACACCTGGTCACTATCCAGGAGAGTTTCTGTTGGACCAAAACTGGCCAACTGTACCAGGAAACCTTATAACATTTTAATAGTGTGGAGAATGGCTTCCCAACGAAGTGCCCATGCCACAACTCTGCTTGCCTCTTCAGCAAATTAATACTAACTTAGCCCCAAGCATTTCTAAAGAGTAAGTCATAGTTAGCCTACTTGAAATTCTAGGCACAAAGATGGGTCAATCCACTTGATCTGAAGCTTAAACGTCTGAATGAGGGGTTCCCGCTATAGACATCCAACCCAAATTCAGAATACGAAGTGGTCTCTCAAGGCACAATGTTGTATTAAGAACACTTAAGACTTTCCAAAATCTATGAGGGAAAAAAAAAAAAAAAAAAAAAAAGGAAAAGATTTTCTAGAGCAGCTCTTGGGTTCTGACAGAAGAAAGACCCAGTGTGCCATTTCTGCAAAATAATAAAACAAACAGGAACCCAAAAGAGTAGGTGGCACCTATTTTAGCAGGATTCATTTAAAATGTAGGCATGTGGTTCTAGCTAACGCTTAAGGTTCAGGAGAAAGGTGGAAGAATTGTCGCTGAGGTATGCTGACTCCAGATCTACACTAGGATGGGTTGAATTGTCCCCTGGAGGTGCTGCTCTTTTTGCAGTGATAGTGGAGGCAACCCACGTGACAAGTTTAAGTTGAGGCCATTAATTTAAAGTAGCTAAAGTAAGGTAAGAGTAATCACCCTCTGAGTGCTTAAGTAATCAAACTGACATGCTTTTGTTCTCTGGCCCCAAACATATGTTCCATCTGAGTTTAGAGATCCTGGAGGAGATGCTGCTGGAAAGAGTATTTCTGAGTATTTACGTGTATAAGGCACCCCAGATAAGCAGTCTGACTCTTACTGAGTGCCTTGGGCCTCGATGTAGACATGTCAGCTTTGTGAAGATTCCGCCTGAAAGAATTAATTTATTATTAGCGGGCGGATATTGCTCCAAATACACCTTTCCCTCAGCTGCAGAATTGCAGAATTATCGCAGTTGGAAAAGACCTCTGAGGTCACCGCACCCAACCGTCAACACCTCACCCCTGAAGTGCCTCATCTACACATTTTTTGAACACCTCCAGATGAGAAGACTGCTGATACCCTGGTGCTGGAATATGCATTTATTTTCCCTGTAACGAGGAACTAAATATACTGGAAGTTCATCTCGTGGGCTGACGTCTCAGCACATTTATGTGTAGTCCATGTTCCTGCACCTTCCATTACTAAAGGCAACTAATCTAATTGGACTTGTATCTGCAAGTGCATACACACTATCCATGATTTCTTCAGCAGCAGGGATATTTGCAGCACATTGCCTAAAAGAAACCATCACACTAAAGCATTTTTTAGGGCTCGAGAGGTTTTAGAACCCCATGGAAGATTTGCAGGAGAAGCAAGAGGGGGTTGGACTAGATGATCTTTCAAGGTCCCTTCCAACCCCTAATGTTCTGTGATTCCTAGCGTTCTGTGAGAGACCAGTTAAAGTCTGTTGGTGACATCTGAACCTCTTTCTCTTTTACTGCCTTTCATAACAGGCCGTAGGTTGGATAAGCTGATGGACTTTTCTAAGTAGAAATAAACCAGACAGTGTAATGTTTTAGATTGTAGGAACAGAGGGACTGTGATCAGTCAGGCATATTCCTCTTTTATTTAGTGTTACAAGCAAACATCACTTATGGAGATTTTCATTACAGGTGTACAGTGGTGGGTATTGCTTGAGTTCAAAAGACCTATCAGCTGCCTGATGTTGTCACTAAAATATATCCTAAAGCCTCACGATTAAAATTGTTTCTTATCAAACAACAGAATGTGTTTTGCATTTTTAGTAAATGTATTATTTTACCTCTTAATGACTGGGATTAAAGAGTGGGCAAACTAGATCTCCAAAAAGTTAATACTCTGCTACAACTGACTCATTAATTGACAGCTAGATGCTGCAGCCATGAAGACCATGCACCCAAAAAGCAGACTTAAGGCCAGAGCACCCCAAGAACTTGTGAATACTTAGTTTGAAGTATCTAAAGACAGAGAAACCGAGGCCTGAGGAATACTGGACTCAAGAAAAAATCAGAGAGTACCATGGACAGGAACCAGTCCCCGTTCCCCCTGCTCCACCTCACCAGCTACCACAAGATCGCTTCCGTGTGAAGGAGTTTGCACTTGCAAGGTTAAAATTACCCCAGCCTTGTCATCTCCCTCCAGATCAGGTAACTAGCAAATTAAAAACTTTACCTCTCCAACTTTCCCCACACACACACGAACACACGCACACTCCCCTCCCTGCTCCTTTCGAAGGCACATTTGGTATTTGTTTTTAATCCTGGCCGATTTTCAGTTCGCAAAACCTGATGCAGAGAGTTACTTGATATTCCGAAGGCGTTATTTTAAGATGAAACAATGTAAATTCTGATTCGGATGGCAGATGGCTGGCAGTTCACTGTTTGGCAAACCAACTGGTATGGTATGTTAGAAAGTCGGAGCAGCAGGTAGTACAGCTCAATTTGAAACGACCACAGATGCTCGGAGAGGCGTGGGGGAAGGGCGCAAGCTGGTCAGGAAATTAAGAACAGTAGTCAGAGCTCACAGGGAAAAAAAAAAAAAAACAACCCAAAATTAAAAAAAAAAAAGAAAAAGAAAAAAAAAATTAAAAATGACAGTAATTAGCTGAAAGTTTTCTTCTCCCAGTCAGCACTTTTGGGATGCGAGTTATCAGAGATGAGAGCCAGCCCATCGCGATTCATGCGAACACATCGCTTGGCTGTTGAGGGCTCATTTCTGAGATGTACCAGACAGCTTTAAAGCTTTTGCACCCCTCACATGGGTGTAAATTCAAACCCCCCCCTCCCCTCACATCCCTTGTAAGTTTACACAAGCCTTGAGCTGCTCTTTACAGAGGGATGAACTTCATCCATGTTGTCCAAGGTGGTCTGGTGCTTGCACCCTTGCCGGATGATCGTGGCACATCCATCTCCGTTCCCATCAGCTTCCTGCAGGAGGTGTCTGCCCTTCTAGTAGACATCGACACCGGCTTCACCACGAGCTCATCATCTACTGTCAGTCTTTCCCAAATTGGTAACTAAGTGGGATGAATCGCCCTTTGGAGGAGCCCAGCTTTCTGCACGCCCGCAGCCACCCAGTTCGGGAGCTTAGACAAGATGTCTTCTCACTTTGCGGTGGCTAAAAGTAGCTGTGCTGGATCCCACCTCAGAAGATGAGATCTCTAAAACAGAACTTCGCTTAAACGTGGACCAAAAGTTTACAACTCCACAACCCAGCCAACGCAGTGCCAAAGGCCAGCTGGCACGGTCTGGCCATGTCCATGCTCTTTCGCGCTCCAGAACTGGGTAGAGGCATCCAAACTGCCTTTTGAGGATGCTATCTGGAACATGCCAGTTCCCAAAGTGTGCTTGGGAATTGTCTGGAAAGTTCACCAAGGCCAAGACTGTGCCAGGACCACCCAAGCAATAAAGAATGGCAGCGGTTCGGTGCCTGGGCCTGTGCACTGCCAATGTTTATCAGCACAGATATAGCCACAGGCTGCATCCCAGTAAGACCCTCCAGACAACTCCAAATGCATACCCATAGCAACATGTCAGCAAGCCTGAGAGATGGATACTTATAAACTCTATCCTTGCATCAAAAAGTACCAGAGCCCTCCAAGGAAGGATCCTGGTTCCACCTGCTTATAAGACCAGTTGGGTAGATTGAGGCTACACCCACTTCGTAGGGCAGGTAAAATCAATCTGTAAGACACAGTTAATCTCTCTTGTGAAAATACCTACAGGGTCAATCTGCCATCAACCATTAGTCTTGGCCTAACCTCAACCTTCCCACAAGCAAATGATACCAACTGGTTTTGAACATGTTCCGCGGTTCTTAACACCTTGTAGTACAGAAGCAGCATTCTGGAAGAACAGTTCCTTACAATGAGCTACATGAATCAGCTGATCAAATGGTCCAAAACTCTGGGTCCAGGTTCAAGCTTTTGTACACAGACTCACGGAATCGTTTTGGTTGGAAAAGACCTTCAAGATCACCGAGTCCAACCATTAACCTAACACTGCAAAGCCCACCACTAAAAAGTGTCCCTCGGCATCACATGTAGACATTTTTTAAAGCCCTCCAGGGATGGGGATTCCACCACCTGATCATTTCCAGACTCGATGCTTCCCCCAGGTACTTTTTTAACTGGGATAATGCTGGCTGCTGTGTATCTCTGGGTGCTAATGGGCTCTGAGTGGCATTCATTTAAGAAATTCCACTCTGTAACAAGTGTATTGAGAACGTTACAATTAAGCAATCAACAAAATCAGGAAATGCCACAACTAGAGCTGCACCTGCACGCTTCCCTCCGCCCCCCTAGACAGTGCACGTTGAAAAGACCTTCCTTCGATCTTGCACTGGTTTGATTCTAATCCAACCCCCCTGAATTTAACAAAATTACTCGTAGGAGGAGAATTTGGCTTATAAGTTGATTCTGCCGTTTTCTGCTCCTCTCATTTCATAGATCTCCCTATGATACTGGGAGATGAGGGTAGGTAGCATTCCATCAGTCTTTACTTTGTTTAACGTGATCTCAAATTTAAATGTTCTGTCTTCTCTCTGAGGTATGTATCACAGCACTTTAGCAAGCAGCATTGCTAACACAGAACTCTACAACCCCTTTATGCGTAGAGTTCATGGGAAGGAAGCAGTGAAAAACAAAAGCAATATACCTGCGACCAGGCACAAATTGCAGGCTGGCAGATGAGGCAATTAGATACATGGTTAGTTTGTCAGGAATAAAAAATAAAAAAAATAAAAATGCAGAACAGCTGGATATTTCCTCAGATGTACATCATTACTCTACAGCATTGTGCAAGTATAAGATTACATCGGAATCTTGTATTGTTTTGATTATACCATGCTATACTTTTCCTAAGAATTGTAGAAAACGTGTATATGGTGCATTGTCCTACTTGGAAACTGGTGTGCAATCAGGAAATTAAAGGTGGCTGTAAAACAAATGCTGGCAGGGGAAGCATTAAGGGCTGCTTGTGAAATGTTAGCACTGTCACTCCTCGAATGCCTGAAATGGCTCTGGAATGTTCAGACGTTACTGCAAAGTTCTTGACGTTTTTTTTTACTGAGGGAATTTTGTAGGTGCTCAGCACCTCAAATCACGGAGCCGTGTAAAGTGAAGATTGTTATTTAATAGCTGGGGGAAAGGTGTAAATCTCATCTCCCAGCTTCAGGCACAGGAAAATAGCTGACATCCCTCAACAGTCTGCAGAGGCAGGAGAGGATTCTGTGTGCCCAAGTTGCAGCCTGCGCCAGCTGCAGAGGAGCCCTTCTCCCTCCATTAACTACAGCAGGAATGGACAGAGAGACAAGCTGGATAAGTTAACCAACAACATTTGCCTCATTTTTACCCTTAAAATGCTTCCTTTTTCTGAGCTGGAGGCAAAGCAACATATTGACCATTAATAAACATCACAAGCACTGCTACTCACCACTCATCTGTACCATTGAGAATCAGAGAATGACTCCTGAGATTAATTTTTATTATTATTATTATTTTTTATTTTTATTTTTCATTACGGATGGAAAAGACCTCCAAGATTATCAAGTCCATCCACCTACCTACCATTATCATGACCACATTACTCCTAGACACCCATTGTTTCACATTGGCTATGAAGTAAACCACTTGATCCATCTCCTAAACGTTGCATTAACCTTTTAAAGAACTTGTCTTGGGTCTAACACTATTAAAATTGGTTTTATGGGATCTGGAAACAAATAGAAAACCATCGCTGATAACATTTGTGAGTGACACAAAGTTTGACATCATCATAAGTATTAAGGAGAGTGAGGTGGCCATAAAATCAGCTTGGATTCCTCAGTACATTAGGCTCAATCAGCACACCCATGTTTTAATATAGACATATGACTCTGTGTTCAGCTCGGAAGAAGGAAAGCAGGAACAGCGAGAACAAAGGATTACATAATGGAAAATAGCATCTGAAAGTAATTTAGGGGTCACAGTAGCCAAACAGCTTAGCACTAGCTCCCATTAGGATGCTGTGATGAAAAGCACTAATGCAATCCACGGACATGTGCACAGCAGAGGACGAGTAGGAGTAGAGAGTGGCTTGATTTTCATTTACAGCAGCATCGAGGCTAATGCTGGAATACTAAATCCACTCCTGCCAACCACATTTTTAAAGGATGTTGAAAAATTGGGGATGGTACAAGAAGGATCTAGAGAAGTAATTTCAGGACTGGAGAGCATGTTCTCTGGTTTCCAAGTGACTGACTTCAAAATCTGCACGTCCAGGAAACACAAACTCTTTGTTATATGAAAAACATTGTGTGGTAGTCTAAGAGCTATGACAGCCCATAGATGTTCCTTGAGATCTTTGTATTGATATGGATATTATGGCATACATAGAACTACAGATTTCTTAAGAACGCCTAAGGTGGGGTATGTCACTTGGGAAAGATAATAACATTTGCTTTCATGAGATCTGACAAAAAAGGTTGATTTAATGGCAATCGGTGATTTTTTGGTGGCCGGGTTACACCAAAAATCTTGAACTTCAAAATAGTCACCTTCTGAAGTAAGAGAGGAGTTCTGCAAGATTGAGTGGCCTGATTGTCCTACCTCCAGGAATGCGGAAGCTGTTTTGGTTTTGTAATCTTTGGGGATTTTAATTACTTCGAAGCAATTGATGCAAATGGAAACACGCCTGAGACAAACCTTCCAACAGGTATAACCTACAAACTGGATTTTAGAATGTAATGATGTTTTACATCATTATCCTAATCACAGAAAGTACTACTGACTTGGAATGAAAGACTTGAGTTGCTTTACCCCATTACTTCATTTTCATTTACCACTGGGTATTAAATCCTAAACTCTTCATTTATTCAGCCCCGGTGAAACTGCACAAGGAGTGCACAACTGATTGGTTTTTTTGCTTCTTTAATAATAACAAATATATTCCCCATACAGACATTTCACCCATAAGTGAGTTTTTATAAGCCCATCTAGCAGGATCACATCTTCCAAGATATTCTTAGCTAATGAAATCACAAACCTTTCACATCATTTTCTTCATTAGCAACGAACAAATCCTGCAACTGCAATTTACTCGAAGAAAAATACATCACAGGTCAGCAACAACTTTAAATGTCTAGGACAGTGGCTTTTTCAAGCCAGTGAGAAAAGGATTGCCAGAGCGACTGAGATGTCACTTCTGCTTGCAGCCTTGAGCAGCTGTGATACACGAGTTTCCAATAAAATATATCAACCAGTGTATATATTTACTCAATTAAAGGCCAGATAACACAGAAAGCAGCCGTTGGCCAGAGTTTTAACCATAAGGTGTATTTTTTTAACCTACACTTCTCTGCAGACCACCTTCTTTCATTAGACCTCAAACAGGCCATTGTCTTTTCATATTTGTGGGCTTCTAATACCAAATAAATGTTAAGAAACATTCTTTTAAGGCAACATTTGGTTTCGGTTTAACTTCTGCTAGAATTCAACAGCTGAAACAACAAGATCCAGGAGCATGAGTCTCCACTTTATAATAGCTGCAGGTAACTTCTCCATGGACCACACCTGGAACCACTGACATAGATACTAAATAAGGTTTTGTTCCCAGATGCCTCAGAGGGAGAACTTCCACTGGCAGACAGAGAGTTTGCCCAGGGTGCCATTCTGCTGCCTGAAGACAGTCATCTAATGTTATTTCAGATGCCTCTACAGCATCCAAGGCATCAACAGAGGACAGAGGGAGGACACGGTATGTAGAAGAGACATCCCTTCTGGAAGAGTAGTAATCAGGGACTTTTGTTTTCAGCTATTATAAATTTTCTTGTGGCAAAAGGAAATGTGATTGATTTGTGCATACAGGGAAATGGATGAAAATGTATAAGGTGAAAGAAAAACCCAAACACTGTCGCATTTGGTGAATGAGGACATGGTCTGTCCCTGAGCTTGGTACTTCATCAATATTTGACCATCTAAATTTTAAAGCAACAGCTAATGAGGCAAACAAAAAACTTAATGTTACGTGTATAAAGATGATTAGGATCAAATTATGCTCGTGAAAAGAAACTGCCTCTGAAATGAATTCCTTAAATGTCCCGAAGAAACCAGGGAGTGTTGGGAACGTTGTCATCTACTGCACGGACATATGCTTTGCATTCCTAGACTGAATTCCCTTGCACCCTTGCATGACAGATCAGAGAACATCTTTCTAGAAAACCAAGAGTGACATCCAGCATCAGGCTCAGACACCAATATTTAGGTATCTACATGGACTGAAAACAGTTATCACAGACCAACATCCAACACCATGTGCGATGCCCCAGAGCATCCTAACCAGCTACAAAGGTCCAGCAGGTGAGATCCACAACCTACAGTTGACCTGCACCTATCTGGACAGGCTGCTTCACACCGGGATGAATGTGTCAGAGCATCTCCCATGACACTAGGGCAGATCACTTGGTCCCAAGGGAAGAATTCGGTTTGAGACTAAGACATGTACATTTAGATGTCTACACGTAGGGGTGTACATGTGTGTTAGGTGTCTAACCTCTCTGTAAAGTTAATGGGGACCTAATCAATGGAGGACAGGAGGAATTCTACTCTGGCGGAGTAGACATCTGGCCATCTGCATATCTCTCTGGATTCCATAGGCTTTACTGACTAGTGCACAGGTAGCCCTTACCTGCAGACACTTAAATGCAGAAGCCGCATCTCACCGCAGATGTTCTTTCCTAGTATGGAGGTTCAGAAGGCAAACATTTCAATAAGCAGGTTTTATAAATCTGGACAGTGTTAAAAAAAAAACCTCAAACAAAACAGGACATTGCACCTACAGGAAACCAGAGTTAGTCTGAGTAGGAGCACACAGCAAAAGAACTTAGAGATGACAAAAGCGATCCAGGTCAAGGATTTTGAAGGACCCTGGATAGAAGAAGATGTGATGGAAATGCACACCAGAGAAATGGCACCTGTTTGATTCTTTTCTGTTAGATCATGTCCACTCTGGTAGCACATTCATACTGATACCTTCCTGCAGCAGCTGAAAAAATCTGACTATATCCACTTGTTTTGGTAAACAGACTCATAGAATCATTTAGGTTGAAAAGACTTCTGAGATCACTGGGTCCAAATACCAAATAGTGTCGGTCGTTCCTGGTTCAGCATTCTCATGTGTCACCCAGAAATATTCTGATCCATCTTGTAACACTTGGGTGATCAGGTACGTGTGAGCAAAGTCCATGTGAAGATTCCTCCTCAACTTTGCCGAGATCCACTGCAGCAGACCTGCAACAACATGTTGGGCTCCTCTGTGGGGAATAGATGCTGCAAAAGGACTCCATGAGGAGCCCCCAAAATGAGAAGTTTGGGCTTTAGAGCCCATACAAACATAATTTCTTCACCACTGGTATCTTCATTCTAGCAGTCCTGCACTGTTCAGAGCTCTGAACGATGGAAGGGTAAACTTAACTCCATTACATATTTCCATCATCATCTACTTTGGAAGCAATGATCTCTTTTCCTCTCCTCTTAGAAAACCTAAGATGACAGACCTGTCCATCAAGAGACTTACAGGTGGAAGAGAAATTGGGGAAAATATGCACAAAAAGTCTGATCATCTATAGGAAAAGGACCAGATGACATGATAGTGTCTGCAACAACATAAGACTGCCTTTGAAGTGATATCTCTTATAATTCTACAGTCACTGTATTTTGTATTGGCCTATTGATCCAATAATTCATGATAACCTCAGAAATATGGGGAATCTGAATGCTCACAAAAAAAAAATGTTTTTTTTCATCAACACACACCTATTTTAGGTCTTATTTGAGCATCCTATGAGATGAGAAAGAAAATGTTTTGCAAGAACAAGAGTATTTGCTTATCTTTCCAGGACTTGCAGAGTTTCAATAATGTCTTAAAAAAATCTAAATTAAAATGGTTTGTCAGAACCCAGGATCCCCCTGTTGATACCATCACCTCTAACATAGAAAACACACTGATCTGGTTCCTTTCTTCCCACCTCTCTAATGCCATAAGCCAGTCAGCACCATAGGACACAAACAAACATCAAAGAGGGAAAGAGGGGCACCTCTACTATTTCAAGCACGATTTCATAGTGTCTGTAGCATAAATGGAAGGCAACACTCCTTTTTTTTTTTTTTTTTCCCAAGATGTATGCATTCAAAAGTAGAAAGAGGCTGAGAACACCCAGCATTGGATTTCCACCCCCCCACAGTTATGAAAACAAAGCAGAGCTTCTGGACTTTGAAGAGCGCAACCAACATTACTGGATGACACCCTGTGACATTTGTAGTCAGCAAAGTTGGTTCCTAAGGGGCAAAGAAGCACAGAAAGGGACAAAGAAAGAAGGTGGGGGTAAAGATTATGTATGAAGGACTAAGACAACAATTTTGTATGGGAAAGGAGCCCATAGTTTGTATGGGAAAGGAGCCCACGAGTTTTCTGCTGGGACAGGATGAGCCCCTTGTTTTCTTATAACCTCTCCATTCACTATTGCTTTGAGATACCCATAAAAGAAAGGTCTGATCATCACCAGAATATTATTATTCCCAATATTTATTTTGCTATTATTTAGGGTTCAGAGGTCTGCCCACCATAAGGCTTGACTCCTATTTTACTGCAGTCTTGAGAAACCACCTCTGCCTTTAACACCTCCTCCTAAAAGATTATCCCTGTCAAACTCATTAGCCTGCCAAAACAGGACCTACCCGAACCAGTACTGCAAGAAGGAAAAATAAAGGTTTTCTTAAGATAAAAGGATTTTCCTGCTGAGCCAAAGACAGCACACACCTACCTCCTCTGAAGTGCCACCTCACATGTTCTAAATTCCCCTTTCTGTACCCAAAACACAGAATAGAGCTCTGCTGTAGCCTCCATCCAGGGCACAGCTTTACTTCAAGCAGTAAAGGCTCCAAGCCCAGTAGTTACACAGGTGAGAACTGTTTAAGTAACATATGGGCAAGTGATACAGAAGTGACATTACTGGGACATAGGGCTAAGCTTCAATTTCAATTTTCAGACTCCTTGTGCACCCCAGGGAATGTATAAATTACCTGTCCTGCTGCTAGCCATGCTATGCACTTGCAAGAGATTTATTTTATTTTCTTGATTTAGCCTATTAGAGATATACAGAGTTTAAAAGTCCAGAGTCAGCAGCTGGCTTTTGCAATTGGGTGTTTATAACACACAGGCAATGGCCAGAAGCTAAGACTTAGAGTTAAAAGTAGAGCTAGTAGGAAAATTCTTTCCTTTCACCCAAAAAAAAATTAAAAAAAAAAATCAAATCAATTAGAGGCATTGCATTTTAAGCTGTTCTTACCCCACAGATTTTTTTTAACTGTTATAAAAAAGCAAAAATCCAGATAATGTCTGTTTATATAGCACACAGACACATACATATGTCAACATATATATATACACAATCAACAGCCCAAAAAGGAATTTTTTTCAGATGCTTCACTATCCAAAGATATAAAATCCATCCTCGTGAGAAAATTTCCCTTAGTTAAAGCCACATTTTGGGTCAAGAAATATTTCTGTGCAATATTTCCAGGGAAGTCTCATTTAGGTCTCTAATGTGCTGATGGTTCAAATCCTTTCCAGGCTCTTTTCCCTGGAAATGTAGGCTCCATATGTAAAAGGGATAATGAGCTTTTTCTTTTAAAGAATATGCCTGGAGCTGAAAGATATAAATTTAAATCTCAGTAGCTGTAACATTACTCGAGCCAAGAGATGCTCATGGTGCATGTAGCAACATGCAGTTTGCATTTATCTGAGTAGAATTCAGTGTTGACACTAATTCAGCATTTCTTCTTGTGGCAGAGGTATGGAAAGAACGTGATGCGCAGAGAAAATGCTGTAATTTCAGCGTAAATCCAGCACAGCGTTCTCTGTTTGTGCCGTATGATCCTAACCACATAAAATAGCTGCAAACTGCTGCTCAACCGTTGATGTTCGACTCCTACAAGTGCTGCGAGGCTATAGCATGAGTGTGGCGTTAATGTATAGAAATCTATGTCCCCTTTTGGGGAAAAATGACTGAATTATGTTTGTACAAGACTATGATAAGCAGAATTAATATATAAAAGGTGAACAAGCTCAAGGGAGTCACATCTCTGTCACCGAGTTGCAAAAGCACTGTTAGAACACAAAAGGAGAGATTTCTTCTTTTTTTTTTGTCTTTTTTTTTTTTTTTTTTTTTCTGCTTTTGTACCTTTTATTTTTAACCTTAGGAAATGAACCCAGTTTACTTCTATTCCTGTAAAGACTGCCCAAGCACAAGAGAAGGAACTTTTTCTTAGGGAAAAAGTCAGTATGCATTCTTTTAATTCTTTTTTTTTTGTACGTGGGTGTGGTTTTTTTGTTGTTTGTTTGTTTTACTGTCTATAGAATCTTCTGGGGTTTTGATAACAAAACTGCAGCGTAAGAAAATAAAAGGTATTAACGCATCTCTTTGTATCTGGAATGATGTAACGCTAACCATGTTCTCTCTCTACACAAAAAACACCCCTGGAAAGTTCTGGTTATATATTTCTCCGCATATTCTTGAGAAATAAAGTAAGCACAAACGTATTCTCAGAGACTTTTGGACTCAATGTCACAAAATCAAAGTGAAAATTCTTTCAGCAGCATAGCCCACAGCCTCCTCATTATGGTGGCAGGGAACTATCCCATGTTGAAAGACTTACAGAGAGATGAGAACCTATTTAGACACCATTGTAAATGAAGACAATGCATTTATTTCATTGCTATGGTTACTAAATCAAGTCTGAAGTATAGAAATATGGTTCACAAAGTTAAAAAGAATGAAGAAAAATAAATTATATACTGCTTTAGAAATGCAGGAGAAATATCAAACAAATAGGCTGCACAGTTTAAGAAACAATTAATTATTACAACTTTGATAACATATTTGATATAATCTTAGGGTAACCTGAATACAGCCACTGCTCTCTCACTCTTTTTACTTTTATACTGCTGCTGGTGCAGGAGAAAAGCTTATACCTTTTATCTGTGATACTGTGGAAAAATGATGTATCACTGCAAACCTAAAGGCTCTGTGAATCCGCAAAGGGGGTTCTGTGGAGCACAGTGCTGGGCTTGGACAGACCCTCTCCACTTCTCCAACATCTCTCCAG